>PVHX01017424.1:0-40110 GCA_004024805.1 Geosciurus inauris | reverse complement strand
AAAAAAAAAAAAAAAAAAAGATTAAAAGGATCCAGGCGCAATGGCGCACGCCTGTAATCCCAGCACTTTGGGAGGATGATACAGGAGAATCAAAGCCAGCCTCAGAGTTCAAAGCCAGCCTCAGCAACAGTGAGGCGGTAAGCAACTCAGTGAGACTCTGTCTCTACATAAAACACAAAATAGGGCTGGGGATGTGGCTCAGTGGTTGAGTGCCCGAGTTCACTCCTGGGTACCAAAAAAAAAAAAAAAAACAAACAAACAGATTAAAAGATGTTTTAGAGAAAAGTCAACATATCAGAGAAAAGGGTATCAAAACTAGTAGAGATGAACTGAAAACAATTTTAGAGAGAAATGTTTTTGTTTTCATTTTTGCAATACTGGGGATTGAACCGAGGGCCTTGTACACACCAAGCAAGCACGCTACTACTAAGCCACATCCCTAGTCCGCAAACTGAATTTTAAGTTGTTTGTCTGTTTGTACAAGCGATTGAACCCAGGGATGCTTAACCATGGAGCCACATCTCCAGCCCTTTTTATATTTTATTTAGAGACAGGGTCTTACTAAGTTGCTGAAGCTGGCTTTGAACTCAAAATCCCCCTGCCTCAGCCTCCCAAGCCGCTGGGATTACAGGCATGCACTACTGTAGCCAGCTCCCAAACTGAATTTTAAAACCAACCATACCCAAGTGTCCATCAATAGGTGAATGGATAAACAAAATACGGTGAACACATGAATGGAATATTATCTAGCTTTAAAAGGAAAGAAATTCTGGCACATACTACAATATGGATAAACCTTGAAGACATAAAGTGAAATAAGCCAGGCACAAAAGGACAAATACTGCATGATTCCACTTACAGGAGGGAGGTACATAGATGAGTCAAACACTTAAGAGACAGAAAGCAGAATGGGGGGCTGGGATTATGGCGCAGTGGTAGCGTGCTCGCCTAGCACGCATAAGGCACTGGGTTCGATCCTCAGCACCACGTAAAAAAAAATAAAGATATTCTGTCACCTACAACTAAAAAATAAACATTTAAAAAAAAAAAAAAAAAAGAAAGCAGAATGGTAGTCAACAGGGGCTGGGGCAGGAGGAAACAGGAATTGGCATTAAATGGGCACACAGTTTCAGTGGGATGAGGTTTTGGAGGTAGACAGTGATGATGGTTGTATGATGTAAATGTACTGAACAGAGCTGAACTGTGTACTCAGAATGGTAAAGTTTTTTTTGGTACAAGAGATTGAGACCAGGAGCGCTTTACCAGTGAGCCACATCCCCAGACCTTTTTTATTTTGAGACAGGGTCTCACGAAGTGGCTCAGGGCCTTGCTAAGTTGCTGACGCTGACCTCCAACTTGGAATCCTTTTGCCTCAGCCTCATAAGGTGACTGGGATTAAAGCTAGGCAACACCACTCCTAGCTTAAAATGGTAAACTTTAGGCATATTTCACCACAATAAAAAACTAAATAGGAAAAAAATCCACATGGCTGTAATGATGCTCAATGTCAGAGAATCATGAAATGTCCCTGGCAGGACCTGAACCACCATCTATACTCCATAGATCCCATATAGTAAGAACATTTTTTTGATAAGTGACTTTTTCTTTTTTTGGGGGGGGTACTAGGGATTGAACTCAGGGGTACTCAATCACTGAGCCACATCCTCAGCCCTATTTTGTGTTTTATGTAGAGACAGGGTCTCACTGAGTTGCTTAGCGCCTGGCCATTACTAAGGCTGGCTTTGAACTGGCGATTATCCTGTCTCAGCCTCCCAAAGTGCTGGGATTACAAGCATGCGCCACCACACCCGGCTTGTAAGTGACATTTTTTAGAATCTGTTTATTTACTAGCTTTGAAGACATTTACCCAAGAAAGCCAAAGAAAAATAGCTTTGTCTTTCCCCATTATCTACTGTACATTTTGGAGGAGGAAAAAATTCTAATCAGAAGATGACATGAACCCAACTAGAAAGTTCAAATAATTCTTGTGAAGGTACTTGCCGCCTGTTTTTGCTTGGCTTCAACAGGCCTGGCATCTCTAGGACATCCAAAGCTGGTGGGCTGACAGCAATGAGGTCACATCACTGCTGTCACTGGACAATGCCCCTTCACATTAATAGGGCAAAACCTCCCACTCGTTAAACTTGTGGGGAAAAACGGAGCCCGTGGTGCTGAACTGCTCAAGGGAAGCTCAACTGGAAAATGCACTAAAAAACATGCACGTACTCCAACACCATAATGTGCCCCGTAGGAATTTATCTTTGGGGAATAATCAAGGACAAAGAAGATTTATCCACATTGATCATTCTCCCTCATGTTGTTTACCATATGGCAGAACCATAAACAGCACAAATGTCCAAGTGGGACTGGCCACAACAAAATACTGCTGAGAGTAAATGTTACATTGTAGATGACTGACATGGAAATGTATTCTTTTTTTTTTTTTTGGCAGGGGAGGTGGTACCAGGGATTGAACCCAGGAGCACTTTATGACTGAGCTACATCTCCAACCCTTTAATTTTTTTCTTTTTTTTTTAAAGTACTGAGGATTGAATCCAGGGGCACTTAACCATTGAGCCACATCACCAGCTCTTTTTTATATTTTATTTAGAGACAGGGTCTCACTAAGTTGCTGAGGCTGGCTTAGAACTCACAATCCTCCTGCCTCAGCCTCTGGAGCCACTGGGATTACAGGTACGCACCACTGTATCCAGCCATTAATTTTTTTTTTTTTTAATTGAGACATAGTATTGCTAACTTGCTGAGGCTGGCTTGTTTTGTTTTTGTTTTTTTGGTACCAGGGACTGAACCCAAGGGCACTTATCACTGAGCCACATCCCCACCCTTTTTATTTTTTATTTTAAGACAAGCTCTTACTAGGTTGCTTATAACCTCGCTAAGTTGCTGAGGCTGACTTCAAAGCTGTGATCTTCCTGCCTCATCCTCCACAGCTGCCGAGATTATAGGCACACACCACCATGCCCAGCAAAATATATTGTCAGTAACACAGGAAAACACAAACAAAAGGTAATTAAAATAGACTTAAGGTATGATATTTGTAAATAAGAAAGACCTAAAAGGATATATATCAGTGACTGATTCTTAACCTTCTTTGGTTTATGGATCCCCTATGTGAATTTGATGAGAGTTGTGGGCTATTCCTCTCTTCCACCCCAAAACAAAACTAAATGAAAACAAAAGAACAAAATTCCACCACTTTATGCAGGTTCAGAAATTTTCTACATTATCTTCAGAGGGTCACAGAAACCTCACAGGCCACCATAAACACTCAGTAGTCCACAGACCAATAAGCCCTGATAATTAATGAAGTACTAACAGTGCTTTTAATGAAGTAATGGGATTATCAATTATTTTCTTTTTGTTGCATTTTTTGACTTAACTGTATTTCTATGATGGGCTATACTACTATTATAATGATGAAAAAAATATCCTTTATTTTTATTTGGGGGATGGAGAGAGATCTATGATAATTTAGCCATCCTAAATAGTTTTCCGATTGGCCTGAATTCCACCAATATTTCTGGTCTAAGGGAAGAGGATAACTCCATCAATACTTCACACAGGCAAAATATGTAAAATATCTTTTTGCAGAGGAGCAAATGATAAGACCTATGCAAACACTGAAAGCATACCTCACACCAGTGTCCTCAGTTACCAAATCACGATCCTTGCCCTGGTCATAGCTGTCAGTGGACATTTCAGCATTTTCTATAAGAGACTGCATATCGCTTGCAAACAGGTTTGGACGCTTCCTCTGAGACTTAGGGCCAAATGTAGTTTCAAAACTTTCAGTATCAAGAATGTGCACCTTTGCGTTCTAAAGGGAAAGGAGAATTAGAGGTAAAACTAAGGAAAGCACTGAGGAAAAGCAAAAATTTAAAAACCAACCTGGCAAAGGTTTTCTGATTTTATTTTTCCAGAGCACAACACACATTGAAATCTAAGTGAGTATGGATTTGGTCTGGTTTCAAATCAGAAAAGCTTATTTAAATAGCACAAACACTTGTTCTGTTCTAAAGTTCTGTGAACTTCTTTGGAGAAATACAAAAGTAATAAAGTAAAAAAGCAAATATGAATAGTTGTGTTAAGATTTGCCAAAACTCTGCTTTATTTCATTTATCATAAAGTTTAGTCAAATGTAATTAAGGCTACAATGATGAAAATTAACTTATCTTTTCTGATTATTTTTTTGAGTTTTCAAACGAGTACATAAAGTTTGCCAAATTCACAGATTTTGTCAAGGACAATCATACTCAAATTTGTGTTTTTTTTAAACCAACTGTAAATGCCAACCTTTTCTTGGAAGTTAATTTCTTTCATGGCTAAAAGGAATTGCTTTTTTTTTAAGATGCATTTTAGTTTCAGATAACATTTTCCCTAATTTAGGTAACATTTTTATTAAATGCACATGGAAAGTCTTTAGATGAAAAACATCTAGCAAAAGTCCAAAATAATACTTTAGATGTGATAAAAGGAACCTGATACTAACTAGAACTTGATGTGCGGTAAAGGAGTTACAGGCATAGGAATTCTTGAAGCAGGATAAAAGTCAAAGATTGAGTTAGGATCTATCACGTAACAGAATGTTGAGAGCCAACAGAGAACCACCTTCAAAAAATAAAATAAAATCACCCTCCCCCCCTCAGTACAAACTCCAAACTTCAGGATGACAGAGCA
This sequence comes from Geosciurus inauris, assembly GCA_004024805.1. Lineage (NCBI taxonomy): Eukaryota > Metazoa > Chordata > Mammalia > Rodentia > Sciuridae > Geosciurus > Geosciurus inauris. The sequence continues at coordinate 35,412 of PVHX01017424.1, read as the reverse complement.
ACTGTAACTGATCTCCCCTTCAAACCTTTAGAGATCTTCAAACTACTATCACTTGCTTAGATTCTCTAACCCACCTCTCAGTTCACTTGCTATCCTTAGGGGAACATTGCCAAATAGAAGATTCACATTTTGCATGGAAACTAGGTTCTAAAATCACTGGGTAAAATCAAGTATGACCAAAATCACTCCTGACTATATCTTAGCTTGTAAAATACAGTGTCCATAAGCCTACTACACTGTACTTATTAAAGTACACATGTAAAGTAAGTTGCATCATTTTTATTGTATCACTACAGAAATACAGTTAATTCTTGTTGGTATAGGTAAATGAACACAGGGCACTTTACCACTGAGCTTCATCCCAGTCCTATTTTATTCTTAGTTTTCTATTTTGAGACTGTGTCTTGCTAAGCTGCTAAGGCTAGTCTGGAACTTGTGATCCTTCTGCCTCAGCCTCCACAATAGCTGGGATTATCAACAAGTAGCACCTTACCCAGTCAGAAATACAATAATTCTAATACACATATAGTTGAATGTGCAAAAGTTAAAGTACACCTGATCTGACTATAATGTGCAGAATGAGATTTCATAAGCACATAGATATCACACTAAAATAAAATAGGCAAGGGCTTTCAAGGCCAAAGTAGAAAACCTATTAAGAATTTTCCTGCACCAGAATCCAAGCTGACCAGTCCAACTGCAGACCCTTCATTGTACATATCAGATATTTGAGCACTGGATTTTAGGAGCACTGAGCAACTGGAACAAGCAACAAAGCAATAAATCTGTAATAGAACCTCTCTGTTCTTCCCATAAACAGGATTCAATAGCTGGTTAGAAGATGGCTTTAGGGAGGACAGACAAAGAGAACAAGGGAAACGAGTAACTTGTCTGTGGTTCATGAATTGCACTCATGTGTTTCCCTGAAAGAAAACAGCCATTCCACTAATAGGTGCCATTCTTTTAGTCCATCATAAAACAAAACCTAATTGACAAAACCTGAGGCAATAACCAGGCCTTGGTTTTTATTTTGTTCTGCAAGTAAACACTTTTCTTTGAACTGCTTAATCCATGTATGCATGTCAACGTTTCCTTCCCTCCTTATACTGGAACTGAAGCGTACGTACTGGCTGCTTCTGGGAATCATTATTCAATGCAAGCAGAAACGTGCAGGCCGACATCAGGCAATGTCTGTGTTCCATGTGACACTCAGCCCGCTCTACCCACATTGTCCTTACTGTACTTCAAACTCCAGCAATCAACAGCCAACCTGAATGACACCCTTTCCCTCAGCTAAAAGCACTTCCAGGGGCCTAACAAAAACTGGGAAACAAGCAACACCAAAGGCCCCCTTCCAACTCAGTCCTAATTCTACATTTCCCCCCAGTCTGATGAAATCATCACTTACAAGTTTGCATACCAAAAAAATAAGTTAAGGCTCACAGAGAAATCTAACTAAGGGCACAGGAGGGACAGAATAAGGATTAGAATTCAGGTCTTGCTCCAGGACCTGTTTTGATTCACTACACTACTGCACGTTCCTCATAAAACCTGATTCATACTTGGGCTGGGGCTGTGGCTCAGTGGTAGAGCGCTTGCCTGGCATGCGTGAGGCACTGGGTTCGATCCTCAGCACCACATATAAATAATAAATGAATAAAACAAAGATCCATCAACAACTAAAAAAAATTTTAAAAAAGAAAAAAACTTGATTCATACTAAAAGTGAGGACCCTAACAAAGGTGAACAGAGAAGTCTCAAAGTTCAAAGTTTATTAAAGACAAAGACAAATACGTTAGGTCATCTGCATGGAGTTTGCCCAAGAAATTCTATCACCAAAGATATCCTACATCTTACATGAGGCTGGATTCGGTCATGGAGAAGAGACATTGGTAACTTGCTTTGCTTCATGACAACTTTGTATGGATCCTTCATAACTATATCCATTTCCTCTTGAAATTTTTGTAATGATGACTGCTTAATCACACGTGTGTTTCCTGTTTTACAAATAAAGAATGTTGCCATTTAATAAAAAACTTAGTTTTACTTCTGCATCCATCTTCTCACTGACACAGTAAAAGGCATGATGTTAAGTTACCCTCAACCACCCAGGCACCTAGACATCCAATCCCCACAGCCATTTTCTTTCTTTTGGGGGGGGGGCAGCTGAGGGGTACCAGGGATTGAACTCAAGGGTATTTGACCCCAGAGCCACATCCACAGCCCTATTTTGTATTTTATTTAGAGACAGGGTCTCACTGAGTTGCTTAGCACTTTCCCATTGCTGAGGCTGGCTTTGAACTCGCGATTCTCCTGTCTCAGCTTCCAAAGTGCTGGGATTACAGGACTGCGCCACCGTGCCCGGCTCCCACAGCCATTTTCAATCTTGAGAGAGGGGGATGAAAAACCAAGAAACTGCCTTTCTTTCACTCTTATACTCTGAACTAATTCCCCACCCAGACATATAATGGGTTTTAACAGTTTTCCAAGCCCAATTTCCTGGCTGAATAAAACTGAAAAATAAACATCACTGTATGGAACTAAGATTAGACAAATGTCCTACTTCCTCCTCATTCTGGCTAAGAAATCTGGAGCCAATCACAGTTCATCAGTTGGTGCAGACCAGGAACCTTGAAGCTCAGACACACAAGTCATAGTTACAATTTTTAGGGTTATGAGGACTTGAAGGAATTATTAATCATTAAATCCACCAAACAGAACAAAATGAAGCCCTAAAACACATCCTGGAGAATACCATAAGTGAGAGATCCTGAAGAAAATACTCAATTAAATAGCAGCTTCAGGGGCTGGGGTGTGGCTCAGTCATAGAGCACTTGCCTAGCATGTGTGAGGCGCTAGGTTCAATTCTCATCACCACATATAAATAAATAAATAAATAGAGGTCCATTGACAACTAAAAATTTATTTAAAAATAAATAAATAAATAGTAGCTTCAGACCAAATTCAGAACATCAAGGCACTGTTGACAGAAATGCATATGACACTCCCTATTTGTTAGACACTATTCCAAGCACTATATATGTATTTATTAATTTAATTGCCACAACAGTTTTGAGAGTTGGTACTATACTTAATTCTCATTTTTTTGTTGTTGTTGTTGTTTTTTGCAATACTAGGGATTGAACCCAGAAGCACTCTACCACTGAGCTGCATCCCTAGTCCTTTTTATTCCAGTTTTGAAACAAGATGTCACTAAGTTGCCCAGGCTGGCCTCAAACTTGTGATCCTCTTACCTCAGCCTCCTGAGTTCCTAAGATTACAGACTTATACTCATTTTACATAAGAAGAAATTAACAGACTTAACAATTTACCCAAAGTCACACAAATGGCAGAACTTAATTCCAAACTGAGGCACTCTGGATCTAGAGTCCCAGTACCAGCTGTGATGCTAAATGCTCCTCTCCAGAGTCTTCTCTGACATGAGTCTTTTTCTCTCTCTCTTTTTTTTCCTTGCAGTACTGGGATTGAACCCTGGGCCTTGCACATGCCAGGCAAGCACTCTAGCACTGACCTACACCCCTCAGCCCCTTTTTGACACTTTTCTGTGCTGCAGTTCTTAAGGAGCATCCCACCAAAAAGTGTAAAAAATATTCAAGTCATTGCCATCTACCCCCAGGCAAGGAGTCCAAACACCAGGCAAATAATGACCATCACAAATCTTACCAGAGGCCACAGGAAAGGCTAAAAGGTCAAAAGTAAGAAGCCCCAATGCCCGGTGACAAGAGATACTCTATTCACTCCTGTAAGCAGCAACTGTGAGATCCACTCTGGGAGTTAACAGCACAAACACACCTGCAAGGCCACCTTTCAAACAGTAATCTCTCAAGGCAACTAGAAATTAAAAGATGAGAGTTCCAAGGTCTGCGATTGCTAGTCATTAAGGATCATTTTATCTGCTTAAGAGGGTCCACTTACAATTGAGAATGATAAGCTCTCTTCAAAAGGAGACAAGAAATCCACTTTCTCAGCACTTCTTCCATTACAGATACTTCTTATCCTTTCCTCCTATAACCTTTGAGTTTCACTCACCAAAACTCCTTTTAGACCCTTAAAATGCCATTTAGACATTTAAACACTCTAGTCTTTCCCATACAACATTCATTCTGTAGCACAAAATAACAAGGGACAGTACTCACCAAACCATTTAATATTTGGCTCTACTCGTGCCACTGTGCCAGAAGCTACTGTTGACTGATACTGCAGAGGCTTAATCACTTTACCACGACTGTTCCTAAATCGAGGAAATAACACATTCTGCTTTAATGACAGAAGGCAACAGCAAAGCTTGGTTTACAGAATACCTTTCCATCAAAAGAACTCCCCCCCAATTTTTTTTTTTTTTTTTTGGTTTTACAGATTTCAGTAACAAAAAGTACTTCTACATTTGAAACAGATTGCCCCAAAGTCATTTACCCTCTTGCAACAGAGCACGTAATGATTTCTGCTAGATGAGTAACAATGCTATGTTTAAAAATCCATGCACTGTTTGTTTGCTTTTTTTAAAAAATCACATATTTGAGTTTTTTGGTAATTATCTGAAGCTTGGTTTAAATGAATTTTAAGTAGAGGGTGATTTATCCTGGAACTCAAATTTCTAAAACAAACTGCAAAGAGGTGACTATGGCAGATTAAGTTCATTGATGTTTGTGTTTTAGACACATCTTTTAGAACAGATGAAGAATCTAATTACCAAACAAATTAAGACCAGCTAGCAAAATGTCATACTCAGCAAGTCCCCAGGGTGGAGGCTGCCTCAGCAGAACTAAGCTGGAATGAGTTTCCAATTGCCACAATGTTATTATCTAAAGTCTGGCACTGAAAAACAATTTTTCTGGCAGGTTTCATAACTATATATTTTGTATTTCTATCTGATGGACATTTAATTCTGAGATTTAGCATGCCCTTTGTGGAGACAAGGGCTGTGAGAAGGAAGACACTTGTCACCTGTTGGGAGTACTGTGAAACAATCACTATTCCACCACCCACTACCCATGAGTTTAACCAAAAATGAATGACTTATCTTAAAGACATTCATATAGAAGTGGTATTTGACAATACACTACTCCCATTTGGGGAAAGTGAGGGTGGGAATACCAAAGGTTTAACAGGTCTCAGCTACAAATCAAGGGTACAAAGGAAAGGGGAAGGATGGCAGTGCTTAGTCCTTACCTGCGCTCCTTTTGCCTATACATATTCAGGCGGCGGATGGTGGCACGGTCCCTCATGTTTTGGCCTCCTGCTCCCTGCACTCGATCTAGAAATGGCAGAAGTAGACAGTACACTATTTGATAACCAAAAAGGATGCTCACTGCTTAAAATGCACCAAGTAGTTCACCCACATTGTACAAACTACATCACAAAGATCTCTATTTTCTCCAAAAAGTCATTACTTGAAGCTGCATGGTATGAAAAAATGGATCCAATCTTTGATCTTCAATGGAATTCGATATGACAATAACTAACATTTTAGCTCTAATTATGGCACTGAGCTATCCATATTACAGTCATCATCTCACTTAATCTATACCATAATCATATATAAATACATTATATCCATGCTGCTGGCCAAGAAATCAAGGCACAGGGGTCAGACACCTTGTCCAAAGTCACACAGCTACTAAGCAGCAGAGCCAGAACCGGATCACAATCTGTGCTCTTACCCACAAGACAGACACTTGTCTAAGTTTAACAAATACTGGGTGCCTGACACATGCAAGGCATCATGGACAATACAGTTTTAATTTTTAAATGTTCTTAATGCTCCAGTTTCTCATCTTCCTAATTATAAAATTGCTGATTTTAGTCTAATCAGTAGCAAAATAAGTAGAAATCCTTCCTTCCACCTCAGAGTGAACAAGAATGTCAAATAAGCAAGGTAATACTAGCCTCGCTTCTCACCTGAGGAGCCCTTCAAGTCACCTGCTCTTGAAGTGATGCAGTAAAAAGCAGCCTATCATCATGGGACTAGGGACTCTCCACTCTCTGTACTGTGGCCACTATGACAAGCCACGTCCTCTATTTTGGTTCAGTCTCTTCACCCAAAAAATCATGACCTCTAAGGGACTTTGGGGGCCTTCATTCTGAGATTCCAATCTACACAAACTGGATTAATTTATCATCCACCCAAGAAAACATTCAACACGTGTTGAATCATCAAAAACTCTTAACCATAATTAAAAACAAAGTTTAATTAACTAAACTGGAAGGAAAGGGTCCTCTCAAACTTATCTTGTTCATCCTGTAGGTGGAACCTTGCCAAAATGTATACTCATCTCCAAAAAACACCTGTACTGAAATGCCATTTCTCCCTCTTAGGGTTTCCTATGCATTTTTACCGGTCAGGATGAATCCACGGGCCCTTTCTCAATTTGATGATCAAAGCTAAGGTGGCAGGAGAGTGTGGTCAAGTGTGAAAAACCCACGGGGTCGGCCTACACCTCACCACTGGGGAGGACCCAAGGCTGCCAGGGGCCCGAGCGTTCGCTCCCCCCACCCCACCGCCTTTAAACCAGGTGACTGCAGTTCGGCCTGCCAGGCTTGCAAGCTGTCAGACCTCCTCGGTGGCCCCAAGTTAGAAAGCACCTCAAACGCTGGTTGCGTTCTCCCTTCTCATCCCCAAGAGCCACTGGGCTCGAGGTCACTCCAGGCTGTGCCGCTCAGGTGCCTCCCCCGCCCCCGGCCTCCCCACGTCTCCTGCACGAGCCCCGCAGCCCGTACCCGGGTTTGTGCTGGCCTTGGAGGGGTTGATGGTGCTCCGTCCTTTGAACTTGGGTTTCACCATCTTGCCGACGGGACCGGGACGGTTCTGACCGACGGTGGGTAAAGGAGCAAAGAACTTCCCAGGCCCGCCGAGGCAACGCGCGTGAACCACGCAGGACCACGAGAGCGAGGATACGTCACTTCCGCTCGCGCCACGCTCTTCCCCGGCGCGACTTCCTGCGAACGCGCGGCGCGCGCCGCCCTACTCCCGGCTCCGCCCCCGCCCGGCAGTTTACCGCCGGCTCCTGCCCTAGCAACCGCCAAGCTGCCCCGCCATGGCAACCTCCTAGTTACCCTAGGAACGGGGCCCAGAGCTCCTAGTTGGGTCCACCCCCAAATAAAGAAGGCTCGTCTGGTCCGGCGGCGTAGCGCACGCCTGTAATCACGACTCAGGAGGCTGAGGAAGGAGGATTGCAAGTTTGAGGCCAGCCTCAGCATATTAGCAAGAATCTGTCTCAAAATAACAAAGAGCTGGGGAGGTAGTTCAGTGGTAGACTATCTCTGGGTTCAATCCCTACACCCCCCCCAAATAATCTCTTCTCAATCCAACACAAGCTTAATTATCATAACACAAGCTTAATTATCTTAGGAATTTGTCCTCTAAACCCTTCCTACACAGATGACCACATAGCAGCCAAATGTCAATCAGAACTCAGAACTGTCCTGATCTTCCTTAAAACTCTAGGCTGGGGGTGTATCTCTGGGCGTGTAGCTGTGGAGACCAGAGTTCAATCCCAGCACCACAAAACGAAGCACCTCTAATGGTCTCTTGTTTTATCATCACGGGGACGGGAGGATTGATTGATGGATTCAAATTCTACGGCATCCCTACAGAAGTCTGCGACGTGGCCCCTGCTTACTGGATCACTGTTTCCCTGAAACTTTTACATAGCTGGTTCTTCTGGTCATTCAATTCTATTGGTAGGGTTGCAAGAACTAGCAAAAATACAGGACACCATTTACATTTGAATTTTAGATAAAGAATGAAAAAATGTCTAAGAATTTATTGTTCACCTGTAATTCAAATAGAACTATATGTCCTACATTTTATCTGACAACTCTTCCTGTTGGGAGAAGTCTTCCTGTTTAATCTGGGTAAATCAACCACCTCCATTATTCCACAGTTATTTGGTTACATTATTGTGTTTTATTCATGATGCTTATCACTAGCTTAAATTATCTTATTTACAATATTATTGGATGTATCCCTAAAATTATAATGTGAGCTTTTTTTTTTAAATGTTTATTATCTAGTTGTAGGTGACAGAATATCTTTATTTTATTTTTATGTGGTGCTGAGGATCGAACCCAGTGCCTTATGCGTGCTAGGCGAGCACGCTACCACTGCGCCATAATCCTAGCCCCGAGCTTTTTTTTTTTGGTATGGGGCATTGAACTCAGGGGCACTTGACCATTGAGCCATATCCCCAGTTTTTTGTGTTTTATGTACAGACAGGTTCTCACCGAGTTGCTTAGCACCTCGCCATTGCTGAGGCTGGCTTTGAACTTGCGATTCTCCTGTCTCAGCCTCCCAAAGTGCTGGGATTACAGGCATGAGCGACCGCGCCCGGCTCAATGTGGGCTTCTTGAGAACAGAGACTTTGTAAATTTGTTCACTACGATGTCCTCAAAAAAAAAAAAAAGAATTGGGTGCGGTGGCGTATGCCTGTAATTCCAGCACTTTGGGAGGCTAAAACAGGAGAATTGCAAGTTCAAAGCCACCCTCAGCAACGGCTTAGGTACTAAGCAACTCAGTGAGACCCTGTCTCTAAATAAAACACAAAATAGGGCTGGGGATGTGGCTCAGTGGTCGAGTACCCCTGAGTTCAATCTCCAGTACCAAAAAAAAGTTTGTCAAAGCCACAGTTTCAACCAAGAAACCAACCCTCTGTTTTGGTACCTCAAGTTGTTCCATCACTGCACCCTGGGGGTTGGCCAGAGAGTAGAAGGAGGGCTTTCTGCAGCTCGGCTAACTACAAAAACAATTTGTTATAAAGTGAGGCATTCTAATTGAGGGGGGATGATTGAGTAGTTCTCTGAATCTGAAAAAAATCCCCAAATATTATTTCTAGAGCAAAAGGGGTCTAAGTCCTAGATGAAAACTGGACATAGCCTCACTCTCTTGAACTTCACTCTCACTGCCCCAAGGGCAAGTGTCATGAGATTAAACACAACTTTGCTAGGAAGGCCCTGTCCCGGTCATGTGTCTAAGGGAACGCAGAGCTAGTTGGAGAAAACTTCACACTCAGTGAAGGTCTAAAGATGCCCCTTTCTGCCTCAACTGTCCCACCCAAAATGAGGATCCAATATCCTCCTCCCAGAGAGAAGATTAGGTTAATGTGTTTCTGATGCTTCAACTTGGTGCAAACCAGAATAAACACGAATGGCAAAAATCAGCCCATGAGCTCATGCATGCTTTGATCAGAGACATAATTTCATTATGAAATTTTGAATCAGGCTGTTGTGAAGTCTTGCCAAAGAGTTTCATTTTCCCAGATGATACGATGGATTGTTTCTCTCCTATTCTCATACTCTGCTCGCATTTATCATACAAACTCTCCATCTATTTTTATAATCTGACCCATCAATCCTTTTACAATTGTATTTGACCATCCTGACAACCAACCTCAGTTTCACCGGCAGATAATAACCTCCATAGAAGTAGGTCACGCGTAAGTTACTGGTTTGATTTGCCTGCCTTGCTTCCTACAGCTGTAATACTGTGACAATTTTTCACTCTTTTTTTCTGATGTCATGGCAACCAGAGGAGGCTAGACACCTCCAGGCTTATAGTCCCTCAGCTTTTCAAACAGACAGAATAATTTAGCTACCCTGAAAAACTGCAGGATAATTATATGACTTATGGTACAGGAAAGCATCACAGATGTGGTATGCACTATGCAGATGGAATGCTTTCTCTCTCCCTTTTTTTTTTTCCCAGAACAAGAGGTAGTACCTCATTCCTTGAAGTCTTGCTCCTAGTAACCAGGTCTGTGTAAATGGAATGAGCCCAACAGAGACTGGTTGGAAATACCACCTTTCTGAAATCAGTGGACGGAGGAAACTGAGATTTTACTTTTTCCTTCGGTACTGGGGATTGAATCCCGAGGTGCTTTACCACTGAGCTATATCCCCAGCCCTTTTTATGTTTTTATTTTTAGACAGGGTCTCACTAACTTGCTTAGGGCCTTGCCAAATTGCTGAGGCTGGCCTTGAACTTGTGATCCTCCTGCTTCAGCCTCTCCAGTCACTGCAATTACAGTAGTACATGATGGTGCCATGTCTAGAAGCTAAGAATCTTGACTTTGCTTCCATCTTCACCCTGTCATTGGGGGTTTCATGGGCAAACAGCAGCAGCATTTTTTTTTTTTTTTTTGGTACTGGGGATTGAACTCAGGGGCACTGAGCCACATCCCCAGCCCTATTTTGTGTTTTATGTAGAGACAGGGTCTCACTGAGTTGCTTAGTGCCTCGCCGTTGCTGAGGCTGGCTTTGAACTCGCGATTCTCCTGTCTCAGCCTCCCTAAGTGCTGGGATTACAGGCGTGAACCACTGCGCCCGGCTAGAGCAGCAGCATTTTTTCAGTGTGATCTGAGGACCACCAGCATCAGAATCACTTTGGGGAGCTGATTAGAAACAGAGGCTCCTGGGCTTTATCCCTGAGCTTCTGAAGTCAATCCCTCTGGGGGTGTGGAGCCTAAAGAACCTACATTTTAGTGATTCTTTTCTTCCTTTTTGCAGTGCTGAGGATCAAACCCAGGGCCTTGTACTTGCTAGGCATAGGCTCTACCACTGAGTTACATCCTTACCCTAGTGATTCTTGCATGTAAAGCTTTTTGATCTGAAAAGCAAAGTCTTTCCCAAAAATCACCTTGAGGAGTTCAGACCAGTTGGCCAGAAGGAAGGCCTAGAAGATCTGGCTCTTCCCACCTATCTTACACCCTCTCATTCGGCAGAGCCTGGGTGAAGGCTGCAACAGAGTCTAATGCTCTCTGAAAATATATGTCTTGGCTCTGCCCCAAATGTCTTGATATTTATGCCGCAGGCGGAGGGTCGTTGTCCTTTGGCAATGCTCCATGGTAAGGCCATTAGCTCTTAATTAGTGCCAGCTTCTTGGTTTATGCTTCCCAGTTGAGCTGCAGCAGAGACTCCACTGCTCGCTCCCTTTGGGTCTCTCTCCTCTGGCAAATCCATGCTGCATTGATCCCTGTCTGCTGTGGCCAAGAGTTAGGCATTGGAGTGGCTGCTGTTTAATACTAAACAGTCCTAGTTCCCAAGCAGGAGGCTCTGGACCCTGGAAGAACAGAGAAGGACTCAGAATATATTTACAGAGTTTTATTGTTTTGGTTCATTTGAAGAAAACAAAATGGGAGAGAGACGGACAGACAGACAGATACACCATGGTAATACAACCACAATGGTTTATCAGGAAATATTTTTAAAATAAGGTGTGTTAAGATGGGGCTTCCCGGGCTGGGATTGTGTGGCTCAGTGGTAGAGCGCTTGCCTTGCATGTGGGAGGCACTGGGTTCGATCCTCAGCACCACATAAAAATAAATGAATAAAGGTCAATCGACAACTAAAAATTAAAAAAAAAAAAAAAAAGATGGGGCTTCCCTGGCCAAACTGCCCTTGGTTTTCAGCCTGGGTTGCCTGGGAAGTTTCTGGATAAGGACACAGCAAGCTGGTAGCCTGACGAGCTATGGAAAGTGGCTCTGGCAACCCCAAGAAACTTCTCTTTGTGACTGATGTGTCTCTCTGGTCACCACTTATAAGTGGGAAGAGCAATGGATATTGGTCTTGGCATCCATCACATTGCTGGGTAAGGTGCTCTTCAAAAAGATCCCTAGAGGGGCTGGGGCTGTGGCTGTGGCTCAGCAGTAGAGCGCTTGCCTCGCATGCGTGAGGCCCTGGGTTCAATCCTCAGCACCACATACAAAGCAATAAAATAAAGACATTGTGTCCATCTACAACTAAAAAAAAAAATTTTTTTAAATCCCTAGATTAAGCTTTGGAAAATAACTAGGAGCATTTTGCTCGTTCCTATCTCTGGATCCCTGTGATCCTCAGCATAACCTGCTGAAGAAAAATCTGAAAAGTGATTTTATGAGATGCTATTAATGACCTCTAATTTTCAGCCTAGTTTAGATAACTCAAGGTCGCCAGCTATGTCCTGAGAAATGGATCCAGAACACACACTGATGGTGGGAATTTCAAGTATGATTCCAAATCATAGATAATTGTTTTAAGCTCCAGGGAGGCTAGAGGGCCCATATTGAGTCATCGCTCCAGAATCAGTGTGTTTCCTGTTACACTTGACATCTGTCTGTCCAATGATCCTTTTGATTTTCAAGCCATTAGACTAAATCTTTGGGTAACTCCTTACCCCCACATCTCCTGCTCACCTTCTCCTTTTTCCTTAAGAAAACACTTTTTAAAAATGTTAACCAGGTCCCTTGGATTGTTTCCAGAAGAATAATGTCATGTAAAAGAATCTGCAAAGTCAACTCCTAAAACCAGTGTGTCAAAGGGAGCTCTATCAGTCGCGCCCCAAGGGCAGCTTCTAGCCAACAAGATGTGGAGATTTTCCTTGACTTCCTCCATCATTCCTGCTCCCTGGTCCCATCTAGTCTACACTGGGAACAAAAATCTTAATTTCAGAATAGAGATTTTGGCCAAGGTGTGGAAGAGAGGTAAATACCTTCTCAAGCAGCAGAGGAAGAACTGAGCAAACTCTTATTTGTGTAACTTTTTTTGGTGGGGGGCGGGTACCGGGGATCGAACTCAGGGGCACTCGACCACTGAGCCACATCCCCAGCCCTATTTTGTGTTTTATGTAGAGACAGGGTCTCACTGAGTTGCTTAGCACCTCGCCATTGCTGAGGCTGGCTTTGAACTTATGATTCTCCTGTCTCAGCCTCCCTAAGTGCCGGGATTACAGGCTTGCCCCACCGCGCCTGGCTTGTGTAACTTTTTAGAGCCCTGATTAGAAAAAGATAAGTCTCCCAGCTTCCCATCTTTGGGAAAAGCTTCCCTTCCAACACACCGTGCAACCTAGGAGAGAGGAATTTCTCATTTCTTCAAACACCTATTTGAGAGACATAAGTATTATCAGTTTTGCTTCTAGTTAGATCAGTGTGAATCACTGAGATGTCTCGCTGCCGCTGTGCCCAGGACGTGGGACCTTAAGCTTCTGCTGTGCTTTCCCCCCACTCCCACATCATTAAGGTGCGAGCGCGCGCGCACACACACACACACACACACACACACACACACACACAAAGGCATGAACCAAAACCAAGGAGCATATCCGCCAACTCAAGGGTAGGAGAACTACAGGCCATTGGGCAAATCCCCCCAAGCTGCCTGTTTGAATGTGACCCAAGAGCTAAGATTAGACTTTACATTTTTACATAGTTTAAAAAGCCAAAGTAAAAATAACCTTTTGTGACACATGAGAGTAATATGAAATTTGACTTTCAGGGTTCATAAATAAAGTTTTATTGGAACATAGCCACAGTGTTTGTTTATACATGGCCTTTGGCTATTTTTACACTAAAAGAGGGAGATGAGTTGATGCAACAGATGACATACGACCGCAAAGCCTAAAATATTTATTCACTGGTGCTTGACAGAAAGAGCCTGCCCACAACCCCCATACAGGGAGTTAGAGTGTGTTATTGGTATTGAATGGGCATGAAACTATTAGATGACTGTATAGTTGCCATTGTTCTCTGAGTGAACATTACCTATGCCAATATAGATATTTCACTTTTTCCACCCTGGGGATTCAAGCAAGGGGATCCCTACAATCTGAATGTAGCTGATGCTTTTATGGGCCAGCAGGGGGCGCTCTGCAGAGATTTAAATTTCATGGGAGGGTAGAGGGAGCACGTGCAGGAGAGCAAGTCTGGTCTAGGGCAACAGCACTGATCTGTCCTGAGCTTGGTTCCCTAGCTAAGCCCTAGGATTTTTTTTCTTTTTTTTTTATCCCAAAGGAGAAGGGAAGCCAGGCGCGTGGGGCTTCAAGTAGAAACCTAAAGAGCTCCTTTATCCAGAGTCTGAGAGACTGGCTTTGGTTACCTTGAGTCAAAGCATGACACGAAGCAGAAGGGAGAAACTGCTTTGCCCAGAGTTCTTCAAGAGCTGGGGTGGGCAGTTTCGGAAGCGTCCCGAGGCAGCCACTGTGGCAGGACACAGGCACACACGGGCAGTCGTGGTGGTGGTGAGGCAGTGTTAAGAGGCTTTGTGAGCAATGACTGCTGGCAGGTGGCTCCAGTGGAGGGCAGAGCCTGGTAGAAATCCCTGTGGAGTCTATGGCGTTATCTGTAAGCACCTGTAATCCAACCCCTGGAACCCCACTATCCGCAAATGAGTGCAACCCTGGTACTAAAGTGGGACAAGAATATGCCAGAGGTAAGTTTAACCACTAGCTGGGCAATGGCAGAGCCAGACGACCTGGGTTCCAATCCTGATCTCATCTTTTTTTTTTTTTTGGAACCGAGGATTGAACTCAGGGGTACTCGACCACTGAGCCACATCCCCAGCCCTATTTTGTGTTTTATGTAGAGACAGGGTCTCACCAAGTTGCTTAGCGTCTCGCCGTTGCTGAGGCTGGCTTTGAACTCGCGATTCTCCTGTCTCAGCCTCCCTAAGTGCTGGGATTACAGGCATGTGCCACGGCACCCAGCTTGACCTCACCATTTTTTAGCTGTGTGCCTGGGGCCACATCTTTTCAGCTGTTTGTGTCTCAGTTTCCTCATCTGTAAAACAGGCATAATCATGGTACCCACCTCACAGAGCTGTATCGTGGGTTAAGTAAAATATGGCAAAGAAAAGACTTAGAAGGGTCTAAGGGCTATATATACGTTTCCAACTGCATCCACAGCCTGAGGAGACTTGGGAAAGAGCAGGGGATGCAGTAATGAACTTCACCGTCCCTGCTCTTAGGAGCTAACATTCAGTTGAGGGATACAGATGTAAATGTGATAAAGGTGTATGGATATCCACAAAAAAAAAAAAAAATGTAGAGGCCAAATCTGGGGAGGGAGGCTGCCTCACAGAGGCATAGTAATTTGCTCTGGAGTAACTTGCTAAATATGAGCAGGAACTCCACAGATGAGAGCGTGAGGGAAACCTACGGTGAGGAGGGGTAGCCACCTGCACAACAGCACCAAAAGGTAAAGGTTTATTTGTACTGAGCACCAGTGAGGAATTCCAAGCAGAAGAGTAGATGAAGGTAAGAGTGGCAGGAGATGCTTCTGGAATGGTGAGTGGTCATAGCCAGGAGTGGCCAAAGGACAGAAAGATCAAGGTCAGGTTGTTTTGGACCCCATAGTTCAATCATCTTTGAGGCAGCCTCGTTTTTCCTCCCAGAAGGAAAAAGAAGTTAAGTCCTGTTCATAACAACAGAAAACATTTCCATTTATTCAGTATCTAGCCTGTAATAGCAAAAAGCAAATGCCATTGGTCAACTATCCGGGAGACATGGACCAGGCACACCATAGCCATGAAGAACCTGCAGCTACGCATCAAAAGGAGGCAGGAAAATGCAGACAGAGGATGATGGTGGACAGAGCCCTGAAGGCTCTCCAGGAGAGCAGGAAAGTCAAAGTCAGCCAGCGTGGGGAGGGATCTGGAACAATCAGAGGGCAAAGCAGGTTTGAAAAAAAAAAGAAAAATAGGAGGAGGGCAGGAGAAGGGTAAACCATGGGAATGCAGTGAGAATGTGTTTGTAAGAAATTGAGATGCAATGTCTGTGGACATTTTGTTGGTTTGGTGGCGGGCAAAGAATTGTAAATATGTGTGGTAGGCAAATACCTCATACAATAAAATATCTTGTGAGAATGATGTGAGGGCATGAGAGAAATCCAGCACAGTCTATCCGTAGCGGTCCTGCCCTTGGGAGAAAGGCCAAGTGTGTATTCAAGGTAGTTGTTGCCAGAGTCTCTAGGCCCCTGGGACATATCTGAGATCTGAGCCGGATGGGTTCTGTGCATCTCAACCTGGCACAGCAGCTTTTAATTCTGCTTTTCCATCCAAAGTAGAGAGGCACGGCAGCCCTCCTCCCCACCAGAGCCAGCCCTCAAGTGGCTAGGCAGGCTGGGATTCCACTCTGCTGCCCAGAGAGAGGTGGCTCCAGCCTCAGCCAGTCCCAGGGAACCGCTCACTTCGGGCTGTCAGTGCCATTGGCTCCCGAGTGCCACAGTGCATCAGGCCAAGTGCCCTTCAGCAGTGCGACTGGGGATCAGTAGGGAACGCTTATCTACACGTGAAGCCCTCAGAGATAAACCTAATAACAGAGATGTTCCCGTTAAAATGTGGGGTTCTACAACTCTCATGAGCTCACCCTTCTGTTGGCCTTGACACTAAGTCCACCCTCTTCCAGTTCTTCCAGATGAGGCAGTGGCATCCAGCCACGCGAATGGCCATCCTCGTGTGCCCACGAGGTCAGCATGGGACCAGCCGAGCTTCAGCTTGGGGATCCACTCACCCAGTCAGTCCCAGTCTCTTTCCATCGGTCTTGCTCCAGCCCCCAATCCCTGAAGGAAGGTTCCCCATGGTCCCTGGGGTTGTGACACCCTATCGTCACCACTTTCGCCAAGTAAGCCTTCCAGGGCTGGCCTGGGAAAGCACTTCTGTTGTTCCTCCAGCCGCCAGCTCGTTTGACAAGCTTGGATCTGGTTTGGCTGCCCTGGCATCACCTAACCCCCTCCTCTGCCCCGTCCCTGTTCCCCCTCCTCCTGTTCCCCTGCCCTGAGGCTGTGGCTTATTCCTTTTGGAGATGAACTCATTGTTGACTTTAACTCACTTCGATGTTTCCCAGGGAAGCATGCTGGCAGAAGGCCCACCCCAGCTCCTTGAGAAGACAGCCAGGCCAGGGCCAAGACTGGGTGCCAGGGGCCTTGGAACTGCCAAAATGTCTCCCATTTTATGGACAGGCCTGGCTCAACCTGAAGACATTCCAAGTATTCAATCAGCAGCCCATGATACATACGGGGTTGCAGAGGGAGCCCTCAGAAGCCAGCCCTTTCAGGAGGTAAAGCTCAGCCAGAGCAAAGCACTGGCCTTTTCCATGGACCAGGCTGATGCTCAGCAGATGGAAAAAGTGCATCCCAATGACAATAATCAATAATCAAAGACTGGCAGCTGCCTAAGGAGCCTTTGGGGGCTGGACTCTGCCCTCTTTTCCACACCGGACTGAATCCAGCCTGGAATCCACCTCACCCACCTCCCTGCACCAAGCCCCGGGAGAGCAAGCAGGCGAGGGAGGAACCATTTTTTACATACTTTCTCTTTCAAAATGTAGCCCTGTTTCGCAATATCCTACTCAAGTTCTGGAAGGCTCTAGGGCATAACCCAAGCCACCTTCTCCAGCCATTGGCTGGAATCTCTTATCATGGTGGCCACCAACCCGGTAGGCTAGGGGTGCCAGAGAAAAGGAGGAATTCAGATTTACTAGTTCCCTCCGAGTCCCCCACTAGTGCCAGCATCCAAGGGTCTGTTGAGAGCAGGTCACTAACTCAACGAGGAAGGAGCTTCAGCTGAGCCTCCAGCCAAGGCTTGTTTTTTGCCCCTGTGCTGTGTTGGCTTTTTCCCTTGGGAGAGCCAGTAGGATGCCACACCAGGACAGGTGCGCCCAGCTCAGGTATGCTCGTGTCTCAGCATCCCCAGAGGTGTCTGATCTTCAGGTCTCCTCTACTCCCCTACAACTAGGCTTTTGTTCTGGCTCACTCTGACTAGCAGTAGGAGACAGTTCTGCCCTCTTCCATGAATCCATTGAGTCCTTGAAGATGGAACCTGTTCTCTGTAAGTTTTCTCCTTCTTCAGCATCATGCACTAATGCATCCACTTATCGCCCGTTTAAATCTCATCAGGACTATAGCTGGAAGATCAGAGGCAAAAAGCCAGCACCTGGGGTCCTGGCCCTCTGTCAGAGGCTTGTAACAAGGCCCAAGAGGCTGACCCTTTCCCTAAATTTCCTCTCGGTCCTTCTAAACCAACCCAAACAAACCAGAGGGGGAAAATAATCCTCAGTTTAAAAAAAAAAATCTAGAAAACATAACCTCATCACCCAAAATAAAGAAATGGAAAACAAATCTATCCTCTGGAGATTTGGTTTAAACATACCAGAGCTGGAACTGGATAAGGTGGCCAGAAATGTGTTAGTCTGGGCAAGTCTGTGACCCTGCAGAGGGTAATTTCCAAATAACAATATGGACAAATAACCAGATATAATCATGTGCTGTTGTTGCCTAAACCTGGGAGCAGGGTCAGGCAAACCTAAATCTCGACATAGACTCCCTCTCTCCAGAGTTTGCTCGGCCCCCCCCAAAAAGCACAGAGTGTGATTTCTGGTTGCTTCCAGCCCTTGTGGTCTCTGCCTCAAGTGGGATGTTTCCAGGGCTGTGAGAGGGCACTCACCCATCACTTTGAAACCCACACCCCCCTCCAGCTCAAAAGAACGATCGAGTGAATGGACAAGAGTAGGTTCAGGGGTGAATCGTATCTAGGGATGCACTGGGTCCACAACTGGAAGCCCCCTGGGTACCAGTATCAAAATGCACTCTGGCTACTGATTCTACAGATGTGGAAGCTGAGGCATGGAGTGTGGTCAGCGGGCTCAGGACATCCTGGAACCACACTCTCCTTCCCTGAGCTGCCTAGAGCTTCAGGAGCAGCTTTCAGGGGTTCAAGAAGATGATTTGAAGAAACTGAGGCTCAGATGATTACCAAAGTGAGATGAATGACCAGGAGGCCCCAGCTCATTCCTGGATGTTACTAAGCTTCTGGATTCTCTTCTGGTTGTTACTTTAAAAGAACGCTTATGGCAGCACTTCTCAATGTTGAATGCATGCATGAATTACCTGGGGGATCTTGTTGGAAGGCAGCAGATTCTTTACATCTAGGTGGGGCCCAGAAGTCCACATTTTTTTTAAATTTTTTTTTTAGTTGTTGAGGGATCTTTATTTTATTCATTTATTATTTGTATGTGGTGCTGAGGATCGAACCCAGTGCCTCACGCATACTAGGCAAGCGCTCTACCACTGAGCCACAGCCCCAGCCCCCAGAAGTCCACATTTTTAACAAGCTCCCAGATGAGGCCAAGATTGCTGGTCCATGGCCACACTTGGAGTTGCCTAAGGATCTGGCAGATTGGAACAAATCAGAACCAAGATATACAAGGTATACAAGGACTGAAGATAGCCAAGATATACAAACAAGGACTGAAGATTGACACCAGGAGAAAGAGAAAGAGAGACACAACGATATACACAGATTGTAGGCAGAGACGTCAGTGGGAACAGAAAAGGGCATGGTGACAAAAAGGGGACCCCGAAGAGGACACAGAAACAGGGATAACAAAAGAGCAAAAATAGGGATGAAAGAACCCGGCGCAGTGGCGCACGCCTGTAATCTCAGCACTTAGGGAGGCTGAGACAGGAGAATCGCGAGTTCAAAGCCAGCCTCAGCAAGGCACTAAGCAACTCAGTGAGACCCTGTCTCTACATAAAACACAAAATAGGGCTGGGGATGTGGCTCAGTGGTTGAGTGCCCCTGAGTTCAATTCCTGGTACCAAAAAAAAAAAAAAAAAAATAGGGATGGAAGGCTGGCAAAGACAGAGCCCAGGTCGAGGGGGGAGGCAAGATGAGAGCAAGGGAGAGAGGCTGGAGCTAGCTGGAGGACAGCCTGGGGCCACCAGGTTCTAGCCTGGGCTCCAAAGCCTGATCAGCAGTGAAAAGGCTCACAGGTCACAGACACTTCCTCTCCCTCCCTCCCCTCTTCCGTATCCAGTGTATCGCCAAAATCTGCCCACTTCATTCTCCAGATGTTTTTAACTTAGTCATATTCTCTCCATTTCCACCACTACCACCCTAGACCAAGCCTCCAACCTCTCTCCTCTGGACGACAGCAGAACTCCTGGGAGGCCTCTTTCCAATGTGTCTTCCACGCTGCAGACAACGTGATCTTTGAAGAATGTTAAATCTGGTTATGTTGGCCTGCTGCTTACAATGCTTCAGCAACCTCCCTGGCTCTGAGAATAAAGACCCAACTCCAGAGGACCTTTCTAGAATCATCTGGCCTCACTTACCCTCAGGCCTTCCAGTTGTACTGGCTTTCTTTCAGTTTCTTGAAATACCAAGCTTCTTTCTGCCACAGGACATTTGCGTGTATTGTATCTTTAATAGGGAAATGTGCTGCAGTGGCCACTAACCACATGTGGCTATTGAGCACTTGAAATATGGCTAGTGTGCAACTAAAGAGTTGAATTTTTTAATGCTATTTAATTTTAATTGATTAAATTTACATTTTAAAAATATCCAATTAGTGTTAGAAATCTTAGGTATTCCTAAAACAACGTAGTATACAAATTGTTTTAACCTTAATTTTTATGAACTCTGAATACAGATGAAGTATCTCTGATGAAAATTTAGCATTCAAACCAGGTGCAGTGATGCATGCCAGTATAAACCCAGCCACTTGGGAGGCTGAGGCAGGAGGATCACATGTTTAAAGCTAGCCTCAGTCATTTAGTGAGGCCCTAAGCAACTTAGAGACTCTATGTCAAAATAAAAAATAAAAATGGCTAGGGCTGTGGCTCAGTGGTTAAGTGCCCCTGAGTTCAATCCCTGGTATCTCCCCAAAAGAAAGAAAATTCAGTATCCAAATTAAGTTATGCTGTAAGTATAAAGATACACACAGAATATTGACTTGGTTTTTTAGAAACATATAAGAGCTAATGATTTTGTTGATTACATGTTAAAAAGATGGTATCTTGCATATATTTGATTAGTTAATAGATATTTGGTTAGATAAATTGTGGCTACTAGAAATTTGTAAATTATCTGCGTGGCTCATGTATTTCTTTTGGGCACGCTGTGTAAAATGCCATCCCTCCAGTCTTTCCCTTAAATCCTAATCACCCTTCAGAGCTTGGCTCAAAGACAAGCCCTCCTGAGATAAAGCCTTTGATTTTTATTTCATTGTATCCACTTCCACAGCTCCAAGTATGTCCCAGGGTTTGCCTGCCCTTCAGGCCAACCATTTGCAATTATGAATCCGCCTCTCTGGTGACTGGATGCAAGCCTGTCTATAACCAATCTCTAAGGTCCAGGAGGGCAGGGCTGCCTCTGCCTGGCTCCCTGCTGCAGACCATGCACCTCGTCCAGAGCCTGGCACATATACAGCTACCCAAGGATGATAGCCTGCCACAGGAACAAGTCAGTCCACTCACTGTCCTTTCTTTCACTTTGACCTCTCTCTCCTTTTTCTTCTTCTTTTTTTTTAAACATGATTGTATATATTTTTTAGTTGTAGATGGACACAATACCTTTATTTTTATGTGGTGCTGAGGATTGAACCCAGTGCCTCGCATGTGCTAGGCAAGCGCTCTACCGCTGAGCCACAACCCCAGCCCCTCTCCCTCCTTCTTGATGGTTCTAGGAGTTACTGTTCACTTTGGTTTAGCCCCCAACCATCTCAGAGAGCCTGTGCACCCCTCTCCCCTAGGAAAGCCACCTTAGACCTTCAGGACACAGACTGCCCTCCCAAATAGGAAGTCCTCCTTTAGAGCTGGCCTGGGACCCTTTGTTCCTCCTTAGGGTTACTGGAGCAGTACTTCTTTTTAAATATTTTTTAGTTGTCAATAGACCTTTATTTTGCTTTATATGCGGTGCTAAGAATCAAACCCAGTGCTTCACACGTGCTAGGCAAGCGCTCTACCACTGAGCCCCAGCCCCAGCCCAGAGCAGTGCTTTGTGAACTGGGACGTGCATGCTGACCACTCGGACCCTCCATGAAATGCAGACTCTGGTTTATCAGGTTTGGGATGGGACCTGAGTTCTCATTCCCAACAAGCTGCTAGATGACAATGTCACTGCCAATCCACGGACCGCATTCTGAGTAAGATTACAGAAAGCCTGGTTACCACCCTTCCTACAGTCCTGGAGTTTTTTCTTGCTCGGGGTCCTCTGTCACACAGAGGCCGTTAAGGGTCTTTGAACTTGACCCTGTCTCTTCTTGCTCCCATGTGTACCTCCAGCCCTCAAACCCTGAAAAGGAACGTGGTACCAGTGACTACTGCTGGGTGTTTTTTGTTTTTTTTTTTAATTTGAAATAAACCTTTAAGCAGTTTTCCGAGTCAGGTCAGCCCTGATAGGTATCATGGCTGTGTAACAATAAGTCCCCAACAATAAGGTCACACGGCTGAGAAAGCTGATAGGGTGGGAGGAAGGCTTCTCCCCTGCAGTCCTCAAGCGTTGGCTCCTGGCAGATGCAGTCCCAGCCGCTCCTCCAGAAGGTTCCACTCTGCAAAGTTAGGTTTTGGATGCTGGGAAATGTTCTGACATGTCCACTGGGCACATCTTAAACCAAGTGTATACCGCCAGGCTACAGGATGGAAGTCTCTTCTGGTGGTACCAAGTGTGTGTGTGTGTGTGTGTGTGTGTGTGTGTCTGTGTGTGTGTGTCAGCGCGCTGTGCACGCACACTTTGCCCTCGATGATCCAGTTCCGGAAAGCTTTCAACACACAGAACAGCTCTGAGCTCTTCTGTACAGGCCTGGTATCTGGACTCTGTGCCTATGTGGGCCCCACAGATGTGAATGGCCCCACTGTCCCGGGCTGCTGCAGCTGCTGCTGCCCCTTGCGTCTCCGAGAGCCAGAGCCCGTCTCCTTGCCCTCCTTCCTGGCCAGGTTCCTGTTGGTGTTCTCCCGTCGGCCCTGGCCTCCCTTTCTCTTCTTCTGCCCTGCAACAAACCCCATGGCAGGAAAAAATCAACAAAGGATGTGCTCAAGAGTCCCAGGAGGGGAGTGACGAGAAAGCTGGGCCGGGAAGCCCAGGACTCCTCTGACCAGCAGCCACTTCAGAGAACCCTGCAGCTTAGTACCAAGAGCAGGTCCCCCACCCTCAGTGCACACCGGGGACCCTCCTTGGACCTTGGATCCTAATGGGCCTAGCTTTTCCAGGCATTAGGTACAGTCTCAGGACAGGCAAGACAGCCCCCACTCCTGCCCCTCACTGGTTACCTCTGGGGCCAAGCAAGGAGCAGCAGCCACCTCATTACCAAATGCAGGCTGTGTGGCCTTGTTTGGATCACTGTATGTCTCTGGGGCTTAGCCCTCTGGCTCTCTGACCTCTGAAGGCCCTTCTAGCAGGAACATCCAGAAGACATGGGGAATTGCAGGAATGGCAGCCAGAGAAGTTTCCAGCACCTACCATGGCATCCTGGGGCACTGCCTTCTGCCAAGACATGGCCCCCAGGGTGGACGGCATAGGGCCTTGAGTGGAGGAGTCTCCATCTGGCCTTGCCTGAGCACCAGGCAGGACACAGAGGTGACTGAACCCGGGGAGGCAGAGGTTGCCGCTCACCCTCAGGACATGGTGTCCTCCGCACTGTGCACCTCCGGGTCTCCTTGGTGCCAGAGCAGGCAGTGTGGTCCCCTCCAGGAGCATGGAGCACCCTGCGTGTCCGCTCCTCAGAGCCCTTCCGGAAACCACAGAGCTTCTTCTTTTTGGAGCAGGGCCCCCAAGGGGACCACTCGCTCATTTCACATTGCACTGGTAGGAAGAGAGCGAAAAGGAAGAGGAGGAAATGGGGGGCGGGCTCCTCCCCTGGTCCAAACACAGGAACCTCATCCACCTCCCCCTGGCCTGGGCCTCGGGCCAGAGCACCCTTAGTCCAGAGGGCAGAAGGACCACAGGGAAATCCCAGCAGGTAGTGTGGCGGGATAAGCTTTCTTGGCACCACTCTCCAGGTCCACAGCCCTGGCCAGACCCTGCCCTGCCACTCCAGCTGGGGTCCCCGACGCTGTGCTGCACCCACCATGGCTTACCAGGACTGCTGCACTCCATGGTGCCATTGGCAGCAGTGGAGCCCTCTGGACAGGCTGGATAGCAGCGGCCCTTGTGCAAGTACAAGCCCTCCTGACACCTGGTACAGAAGTTGTGGCTGAAGCAGGCCTCGCAGTGCTCGATCTTGCATTCTGTGGACAGCACCAGATTCGGGGTCTCTGGCCCAGCCGGGAATAGACACTTCCCCTCATCCCCAGCCCCAAAGCCCACCCACCCATGCTCACCTACATGGAGGCCAGAACCTTGGCTTACAACTACTGTGATCTCAGAGGAAGCTTGGGACAAGAGCAGATGGGGGACGAGTCTGAAATGACCACTCTGGCCAGGACTCTTGCCTCCATTAGCCAACTCAAAGCCAAACCAAGGCTCAGGCCCTGGAACCCAAGGTAAGGCCCACAAGAACTGGATTCAGAGGCAGAGAGGGGGATCCTCTGTGCCTGGTGTGGGTTGCGGGAGGAGTGCTTTCCAGAGGGCCCTACCCAGAGTGGAGCTGAGGAGTGGGACGCCCCCCGGAGAGTGCTGTGGGGGCTCCCTCCCCCACTGCTGGGCATCCCAATCCTCATTCTCCTGTCCTGGGCAGAAGGAAACTGTTTGGAGGAGCAGGGAGCAATCCCAGGGCAAATTCCTCTCCCTGTGCAAGGCCAAGTTCCAGGAACCACCTTGGTTGGACTCCTGGGTCCCTCCCTGCCGCCCTTTTGCCAGCTTTCTCCTTGGTGGGGAGGATGGCTGTGCAGGGCTTGGCTGGGAACAGGCAGGTCTTTCACAATCTCTCCCCTCCCAGTCTCTGGCACCTGAGGCCCAGGCTTCCAGTTTCCCAGGAGCTGGCCCAGCCAGGAGCCCCTCTCCCAACACCCTGAGGATCAAGAGCACAGCTCCCAAGGTCCTACCTCTCTCCTGCCAAGCTCCCCACCGCACCTTCTGCACCTCCTAGCCGCCCCTGTGGCTTTATCCCAGCCTCACCCACTCCTCTTCCTTCTTCTTTTCCCCCCCAATGCTCTGATGCCTGGGTTTGGTTGCCAGCAAAGTAGGGACCAAAATAACAATAGCAGCTACCATGTATTGAGTGCTAAACACCAAGAGCCTTATCAGTGCATCTCACAATCCCGGGCCATGGGGGGAGGAATTAGTATTCCCATTTTAAAGACGAGGGAGGCCAAGATGCGCCGAGGTCATGCAGTGAGTAAACAGCAGGTCTGACATCAGAACCCAGTTGGCTGAGCTCGGGCCAGACATTTCCCCTCCAAGTCTCTAATTATCGGCTATAAAAGGGCACCATCCCAATGGCCCTGCTTCCCTGCAAAGGTCACAAGGATCAACTGACATGGGAAAATGTGAACGGATGGGAGGGACATGGCCGCTGTTCACCCAGTGTGTTCACCAGCATGTTGCACCTGCAGTTACAGAGATGGAATGGAGCCTGTGCCTTGGAGCAGGCAGAGCTGTGGCTGGCATGGAAAAGCAGAGACAGGGACCAGAGCAAGAAGAGTGAAAAGGCAAGACAGCCACGCTTGGATTTCCCGGTGGCCAGTGTG
Organism: Geosciurus inauris; assembly: GCA_004024805.1. Lineage (NCBI taxonomy): Eukaryota > Metazoa > Chordata > Mammalia > Rodentia > Sciuridae > Geosciurus > Geosciurus inauris. The sequence goes on along the minus strand of PVHX01017424.1, from coordinate 10,246 downwards.
GAGCCAATGGTGGTTTTCAAGCAGAAGTGGGAAGACACAGGCTGGGTGTCTTAGAAGCATCTTTCTGGCTGCAGCGCAGAGGGAAGTTTGGAGGGGACCACACAGGCTGGAGCACAGATGAACAGGTAGTGCAGGGGGCCAGGAGAGAGCCCAGACCAGGCTGGGAGCCTCGCAGAGATAGCGGCGGTGAGGCAGAAAGGAGCAGCCAGCATTGGGTTACTGGGCGGCCGGGGGCAGCACAGGCAAGAGGTTGGCTGCCAGGTCTGTGGCTAGGGTGATACGCTGGGACCCTGAACTGACCTGTGAGAGCAAAGGTAGGTGCAGGTGTCGGGGGAGATGGGGTCCAGGTCCAGACGTGGAGTTGGGAGTGCAGGTGGGATACCTGGGGTCATGTCTGGCTATCAGCTGGACACCCGAGGCAAGAGCCTCCTCTCCTCTCACCGTGTCCTCTCCACTCCTCTCACCAACCACCAACAGCTCAAAGCACCCTTCCCTGGTGCCCAGAGCCTCTGGCGCCCCTCTCCAGCCCCTCCAACACTCACTGATACACTTGTTCATCTCAGGGTTGCGGGCGTCAAAGTATCCGGGCGGGCAGGACGGCAAGCAGACGCCCACCTGGCGGATGTCGTTCCTCTCCAGCAGGATGAACAGCTTGGGCGAGCACTTGAGGCAGCCGTTGACCTCGGAGCAGAGCTCACAGCCTTTGGCACAGGCTTGGCTCCCCTCGGCACTGACTGAAAGGGTGCAGTGGGTGTGAGAGAAGGTGGCTGAAGGAGAGAGCCCCATCCTTCCAGGCTCCCACAAGGACAGGACAGTAGACTAGGATGTCATTCTGTGACAGAAATGTGCTTCTCAGGAAACAGCCAGTGGGGCAGCCCTCTGCAAGGCTGTTTTATGAGCATCCCCAGAATCCTCTTGCCAGGGAATGAGCGTGGAATAGGGCTCCCAGGACCCCATGAGCCTCCCCAGCTCCAGGGCACAAGTTCACCCCGCTAGGCTTGCTTGCCCACCACCAGAGAAGCAACTGAAGCAGCCCTGTTCCTGGAACCTACCCTGACTCTCTCCAGAGGAGGAAAAAATTTAGTATCAAGTACAGAAGGATGGTTTTTACTCCCTTGATAGTTTTAAGGACAAGAGAGATAATGGATTAAACTATCAGAGAAAAGGACCACCTACCTAGAGATAGGAATACAACTAAAATAACCTATGTCTACAATAGTGGTCTCAACCAGAGATGATTTGGCTTCTCAGGAGACATTTGTAAATGTCTACAGACATTTTTGATCTTCACAGCTGCAGAGGTGGGTTGCTCCTGGCATCAAGTGGGTAGAGATCAGGGTGCTGCTAAACATCTCCAAGGCAGGGGGTGGCCCTCTTCAGCAAATAATCATTTGGTTCAATATGTCAGTGGTGCGGAGATTAAAAAAAAAATCCTGTCTGAGAATCATACTGGGAGGCAGTGTGACCTCCAGGTGCAGCACTGAGTCTCCAAGCTTTGATCTTGTTCCTTGGTCCAACCAACACTCCCTGAGCCCCTTGCATGCACCACACACAGGGTGAGCCCTGGGGACAGGGAGGCAGATGAGCTAGGCCACTCTGCAGGGGAACTGGCCTTTTAATGGAGCAGACACCCACAGATAGGCAAATGCTGAAAGCCACAAAGCCAAGCAATAGTGGACTCCAAAGGAAAGGGGAAGGATTCACAGAGAAGTACAGAGATCTTTCCTTCAGGAAAATGAGGGTAAGGTAATGGAAGGAGCAGGACCACAGGGGTGAAAAACTACAGAGGGGAACTGCAGATAATTTGGGGTGCAGGTGAGCGATTGTGGTGAAAGGTAAGGTATCCTATCTTTATATCATGAACTTGAACTTGATCCTGCCGGGTGGTATTTCCCAAATAGTATTCGTTGAAATGAGATTCCCCTAAATGCTATTAGGAGGATCTGGAGAAAAGGCTACTGTAACAGGTAAGACCAGGAACCAGTGGGTCAAACAAATCCAAACAGGATTTGTTACTGCGAGGCTTTTTGCAAACTCTATGACACTCCCCCGCAGAGTCTCTAAGAGAGGGACAGAGGAAACTGCATTTCCCAAACATTTTGGCCACAAAACTATTTTGAAGAGTCTTTCTTGGGACCTCTTCAGAGCTGCTCAGACAACAGGGAGCCATTGGAAAATTAATCAGGAGTGAGATCCAGTTTACATAACTGGTCCAATTTACATATTGTGAAGATTCAACCAGCAGCCAGGGTGGAGAGCAGAGATCAAAGGAATACTTGGGTGGGAGCTGACTCCATTCATCCAGGTGAGAAAGTAAGAAAGACTTGAACAAAATTGTGTTTAGTGGAGACAGAAAAAGCAGATAGATGCTTAGCAGAGAGGAGTGGGCAGGAGTCTGGGGTGATTCCCAGGTATCTGCCTAGGGTGCAGGTGAACTGTGGAGCCTGACACTGAAAGAGGCCCAAGGGAAAGGAGTCAAGTAGAGAAGGAAGGAGAGTCGTAATAAACCACTTTGGAGAAGCCAGGTAGCAAGAAGCTGTAGATACAGCTGGAGCCAGCGCTGGAAAAATCAGAATAGAGATGGCAGGAAGGAGCTCGGCAGCATGGACCCAGAGTTCGACAGGCTTCAGACCCAGCTGGACCTCAGGCCAAAGTCCCAGTCTGTGAGCCCAGGCAAAACACTGGGTCCTGTGCCTCCCTTCCCGCCCCAGAGAAAGGGAGGCAAGGACGTGCCCTCCAGAGGGGTCAAGGGAGGAGAAGGACAGGATGCAGAGATGATTCCTGATTTCAGAACAGTAAGACTTAGGAAGGAAGGCAGAAGAGGGAGGGGAGACGAAGACCACCACAGGCAGCACCACACAGTCACAGTGCTAATGGCAGAGTGTCCCTAAGTGTGAGCACTGACCCCATGACAAGGACAGCTCCTCAGGGCTTGACGAGCACTAACTCATTTCACCCTGTCAACAACCCCTGAGGTGGGTGTGTCATGATCATCAGTCTTCATTTTTACAGATGAGGAAATGAAAAGGTTCAAGTTCTCCACCAAGATTCCTCAGGCAGAATGTGTTCCAGGCAGAGGGAACAAAGTATACAAAAGGCAGATGTAGAGCAATACGAGGGTATGTAGAAATTGCAACTACGACTAGAGTGATTTTTTAAAAATATGCAATTTATTTAGAGTGAATGTTACTTTTTTTTTGGTGGCACTAGGGTCCTGTTAAGTTGCTGAAGCTGCCCTTGAACTTGTGATCCTCCTGTCTCAGCCTCCAGGGTCAATGGGATTAGAGGCGTGAGCTAGCGTGCTGGCAAGTCAATGTTACAATTTAATAAATAAATTTAAAATGTACTATCCCTCTTCTTGGTTTAGAACTGTTTGGGATTATTTTTTCTACTTTGGGCCTTTTTTCAGCTATATTACAAATTTATGTCACTGTATATTTTAGGTACCGCTTCTCCTTGGAAGACATTAAATCCTCCCTTACTCACTGGTTTTACTTAAATCCTTGTTGAAACAAATGTCCCCTCTGGGTTTCTGCCTTAGTTCCAATAACAGAGGTGACCCAGGTATCTGCTTGGCTGCCCTCTGGAGCTATCTTAACCATATTCATTGATTCCTTCCCATCTCCTTGATTAAGGACAGATTCTTCTCAGAATGCCACTGCCCACCACTCAGCTGGCCAGGATCAATGCCCTGTGTGCATTTTTCTTCAGTATTATTATCATCATTATTATTATCTCTTTCAGTACTAGGGGTGGAACCTGGGCCTTGGTGTGCTAGGCAAGCGCTCTCCGGCTGAGCTCCACCCCAACTCTTCTCCAGCACCATCAGTGACAGGGCAGAGAAAGTGTGGCATGTTCAGCAGGGAAAGCCGGAGGGCGAAGCAGGCGCCACACTGGGAAGGGTCTCAAACCGAGTTATCCTGGAGGCCCGGAGGAGCCGCTGGGGAGCTAGGACAGGGCCAGGTCGGGGTTTTGTGTTAGAAAGATCCCTCTGCAGCCTGGAGAACCAGCTGGAGGGAGGGCAAAGGGGAAGCGAAGATGCCTGGGTGGGCACTCGGGGTGGAAGAGCGGGGGCTGAACCAAGAGGAGCGAAAGGAGCAGACAGGTGTAAGGTACTCACAGGACCAGGTGAAGACGAGGGACAGGGCAAAACACTGGTCAAGGTGACTTGGACATGGGGGGACCTGTGTTAGAGGACAGCTGTTGTGCCTTTGCTGAGACAGGGGCCCCAGGAAGAGGAGCAAGCGTTTTGGGGTATTTGGGGGTGGTAGTGCCATGATGAGAACTTAGGTGTGGGGAGGTGTGGTTGCTGTGGGGCACCCAGGGAAGGGGCCGGCTGAACCCATGGGTCTGGAATTCTCCAGCAAGGTTCTGTCTGGAGACGGAGACACAGAGTCCTTAACGTGACAGCAGTCATCAAAGGTCTCTGGAGAAGAGGAGCCCGACATTGAAGAGAAGCACAGAAAAGAAGGTCCAACCAAGAGGCTGAGAAGGAGCCCCCAGACGCTGAAAAGCATATTGCACCCCCCCATGGAGGAGGGGGTGCCCTCCATGGAAGGGGGAGGTGTGGACATGCCCAGTGCTGCTGAGATGTCACCTGGGAATCAGTGACAGGTTTCCAGCCACTCTGGTGGGGTGGGGAGCAGAAGGCAGTGACAGAGGAATGAAAGAATGGTGAGGAGGCAGAGAGGCAGGGCGCCATCTCTTTCTAGCAGTTGGCTGTGAAGGAGGGGTGGGGACCGCCTTGGTAGTGAACTCCCTAGGAGTGGAAGAGGAGTACCAGAAGAAACTGTGTGGGTGAGGAGAGGACAGGGCTGAGCCCTGCTGACACCTGCCGTCCACAGAGAAGCGGAGAGGGGCTCCGGAGAAAAGCTGAGAAGCAACCCTTGGAAATGTGGGAGCACATGCAGAGGGTGATGATAAAAAGCAAGTTGAAAGTCAAATGCAGCATCTCACACCTGAAATCCCAGAGACTGGGGAGGCTGAGGCAGGAGGATCACAAGTTTGAGGCCAGCCTCAGCAACTTAGTGAGACCGTCTCAAAATAAAAAAAAATAAAAAGGACTGTGGATGTGGCTCAGTGATTAAACAACCCTGGGTTCAATTCTTGTAAAAATACACACACACACACACACACACACACATATATGCTCTCTTTCTCTCTCTCTCCATATACATATATTATATATATATATATTTGAAAAGGAAGAGTTCTTCAGGGCTGGGGGGAAGCCAAGGCTAGTGAGCCCTGGAGCAAACCCAGAGCTGTGACCACTAGTGGTCATTGACTGGGTGATGTCAGGAAGGGCAGTTTCATGGAGGGAGAATGTCAGCCAGACCACAGTGAGCTGAGGAGTGAGTAGAAGGGAAGGAGGTAGGAATAAAGCAAGGAGAGGGACAGAAAATCAGAGAGCATAGAAAGAAACAATGTGAAACCTGAGTGCAGTGGTGCATGCCTGTAATTCCAGCAGCTGGGGAGGCTGAGGCAGGAGGATCACGAGTTCAGAGCCAGCCTCAGCGAGACTTGTCTCTAAAAATAAACTATTTTTTTAAAATGGCTGGGGATGTGCCTTAGTGGTTAAGTACCCCTGGGTTCAATCCCTGCTATGAGAGAGAGAGAGAGAGAGTCAATGGGATTAGAGGCGTGAGCTAGCGCGCTGGCAAGTCAATGAGAGAAAGAGAGAGAGAGAAAGAGAGAGAGAGAGATGGCATAGAGGGAAAAAATGGGGATGCGATTCCAAGACTCAGAGGCAGAGTAAATTGATGGAGTTGAAAATCTGAGGATACAAGAGGGTCAAGACACAGAGGGTCAGGCTGGGTGTGGTGGCACACACCTACACTCCCAGCTATTTGGGAAACTGAGGCAGGAGGATCACAGTTTGAGGTCAGCCTCAGCAATTTAGTGGGATCTGTCTCAAAATTTAAAAAAGGCTGAGGGTGTAGGTTAGTGGTACAGCGCTTCCCTAGCACGTGTGAAGCCCCAGGTTAGGTCCTCAGTACTGTGGGGAACCAAACAAAAAGACACAGAGGTCGAAAGGCCAGATGATGGGCTTGGGGGAAGGATCAGAGACTGAAGTCAAGGACAAGGGATAAAGAAGGAAGGGATCTGAATTCCATGGGGGGTTTGGGGCTCAGAAAGGGGAGGGGGCTCAAGGATGGGCAGGGACCAGTTCAATGAGGAAAGGGAAGGGATGCTTATAAGGCGGATAAAAGCCAAATGGTGTTCTCAGCTTGACCAGGCAAATATGTGGGCAGAGAGGAGACAGAGCCAGAGAGGAGGGGCTCAGTGGGGCTCAAGGATGAAAACTGAAAGCGTGACTTTGAATATAGGGTCCCAGGGAGATGTTTGGGGGATGCCAAACAATTCAAAGGGAATTGTTCCCCAGGCATTTGCTGCAACCTGATAGGTGCCCGGGACAGCTGGAGGCAGGGATGTGGGGATACAGCAAGGAAGGCCCCTCCAGGGCTTGGCAAGCCAGGCTGGTTATGCACTGCAGCCACTGGTTACAGAGCAGTGGTGGAGGGCACTGCCTGAGCCAGCACGCCAGGAAAGAGGCTGTGCCCCACAGAAAGAACAGCCTGTGCAGGGGCTCAGAGGCACTGACGTCCCCGGGTGAGAAACAGGCTTTATTCTCTCCGTGAGGAAAGGGATTGTGGAAGGCAAAGTCAGACTGGCCTCTGTCAACCTTGTGCACAACCCTTTCAAGTTACTGGTAGTGAGGCCAGGCCTTGTCCCATCCTGTCTCAGCCTGCCCCTCCCTAAAGGATGGATTCTGTCCCACTGTCCCTCCTCCCCAATTCCCAATGGCCTCATCTCCTCACTGTCCCTCCTCCCCAATTCCCAATGGCCTCATCTCCTCATCTTTCTCTTTTAAACCAAAAATCTGATGGTGTCACAGCCCTGCCTAAAATCCATCAGTGACTCCCTATGACCTACAGAATGAAGACCCAGCTCCTGGAGGGGTCTAAAAAGTTATCATGACCTAATCACCTCATCTCTCAATGCTTCCCTTAAACAATATCTATTTCTGTTTCTCTGGGCACGTCACCTTGTTTCATACCTCTGTGCCTCTTCACTCAAGTTGGCCCTTCTGTCTGGGACACTGCCTCTTCCTGAGCCTAACAAACTCCTTCAAGCCTAGAATTAAAGTCACCTTCTCCAGGAAGTCTTCCCAGATCTCATCTCCCACAAGTCTGAATGGAATATTCCTCTGTGTTCCCATGTCCCCAGTATTTGATCACTTTATGTTGTTCTTATCTGGTAATATGTCATTTTCTCCCACTAGCAAGAGCTTTGGAGGGCAGACCCTCTTATTTTTGCATGGAGGCCCACCCAGGGGTGAGACTAAGGAGAAGGGCCCCAGGGTTGGAGGGTGGAGAGGTGGTGAGTGACCTAGAGGCTTGAGGAGGGCACGGTGTGTGCCTAGATCTCAGTGACATCCCCTGAAGTGTGGGGAGTGGGATTGAACAGGAATGCGGAACTTGGGGTGGAGTGGCAAAGGTCCTGGGGATAGAGAGAACTGGCCATGACTCAGAGGAGCCACAGCCCTAGTTGTGGGGTGGACACCAGCCTTGGAAGAAGTAGATTCAGTAAGAGACACCCGAGTTTAGCTGGTGGGGTAGAAAGACAGGGAGGAAGCCGGGTGCGGTGGCGCACGCCTGTAATCCCAGCACTTTGGGAGGCTGAGACAGGAGAATCGCAAGTTCAAAGCCAGCCTCAGCAGCAGCGAGGCGCTAAGCAACTCGGCGAGACCCTGTCTCTACATAAAACACAAAATAGGGCTGGGGATGTGGCTCAGTGATCAAGTGCCCCTGAGTTCAATCCCCAGTACCAAAAAAAAAAAAAGGGAGGGAGGAGGCTGAAGAGTGCAGGCAAGGAGCCTTCTCAGGGATGCATGTGTCCTGGCACCCAGGGCCAGCTGCTGCACGGTCCACAGGCCCTGAGGATGTCCCCCTGGGAAGACCAAGGGTTTTCATTTTATTTTGTGCTGAGGATTGAACCCAGGGCCTAGCTAGAGCATGCTAGGCAAACGCTCTGCCAATGAGTCACACCCAAGCCCTCAGGATTCTTTAACTGTGAACTTAGCTTAAACTTTTTCTCACCTGGACCAAGACTGCCTCATAGTTAGCCTGTTTGCTTCTCCCCAGCCCCTTCCCCACCTCTACTGCACCTGGCCCATGTGCCCCCAGACTGAAACCGTTTGGTGGCTCCTCCTAACCTACAGCTCAAGTCAAGGCAAGTCCAAACTCCTCAGCATCGTCTCCTCAGGACCCTCGTTCGTATCCCTCTATCCTAAGGGATACTGGGATTCCTGCTTCAGCAACAGAACACTTTTTCAACAGCAAAGATCACCGGCATGAAAACCGGATATGAGCCAGGTGTGGCAGCACATGCCTGCAATCCTAGTGACTAGGGAGGCTGAGGCAGGAGGATCAAAATTGACAGCCAGCCTCATCAACTTAGTGAGGTCTTAAGCACTTAGCGAAACCTCCATCTCAAAATAAAAATAAAAGGGGTTGGGGATATGGCTCAGTGGTTAAGTACCCCTGGGTTTAATTTCCAGTGCCAAAAAAAAAAAAAAGAATGAAAAAGAAAACCAGATATAAGCATAGCTGCCCAGGTGAAACCCTGGGGCTCCCCAGAACCCCATTTTAAAATCATTTCCCTGCTACTCCTAGCTGCTCCCCCTCTGGAACAAACATTCTAGGCCTCTCCCAGTTCCTCTGGGATGTCTCTGCCCCAAGGCTGCCTCCTGTCACAGCAGTCACAACTATGGATTGCATGTCTCCTCACCATCGCTGTGAGCCCCTCAAGATTCGCCTCTGTGGTCCAGAGCCAGGCTCTGCTGGTTCTCAGTGACGTTTGTTGAATGACCCAAAGACTGAACAGGGAAGGGACTCAGCGCTTGGTCAGTGTGGGAGGGCATGTGAGCTCCGGGTGAGGGCAGGGGCAGTGAGATGAGGCAGAAAGAACCATCAGGGCTTCAGGAGCTCAAGGAAGGAATGGGCCTCCATGGAGCCAGGACTGGGTGGAGGGGCCCGGGAATCAGACAGGGCAGCTCAGTAAGGGGGTGCTGGGTGAGAGAGATGGGAGCGAAAGAGGGCTCAGTAAGGTGCAGGGACTCAGAGCGGGTGAGGGTTGGTGAGAGGAAACGGAGCTTCCTTGGTGAAGAGGCGCTCAGTAAGGGTCCTCAAAGATGGTGGTTATGGATTGGAGGTGAAGCAGCCCCTAAAAGCCCCCTGTGTTCATGCAGGAATATCCAGAGGTGAAAGGATCGGATGATGACAGCTGTACCCAGTCAGTCCATCCTAGTTTGAATGGACTGACTGCAAGGTAACGGTAGGCAGGGGGCGTGGCTGGAGGAGGTGGGTCCCTGGGGGCGTGGCCGGGAAGAGCGCACCTTCCCTCCCACCCTTCCCCTCTCTTGCTTCCTGGCTGTCTGGAACTGAGCAGCTTTCCTCCGGCACGCCCTTCCACCATGAGGCTGTGCCTCACCTTGGGCCCAGAGCAATGGACTCAGCCAACCGTGGACTGAACCTCGAAAACTATGAGCCAAATGAAACTTTCCTTCCTCTAAGTTGTTCTTGTCTGGCATTTTGTCACAGTGACACAAAGCTGACTAGTGGGTGTAGAGCTCGGGATCAGAGCTCTGTTGGGTGGCTGCTGGTAGCCTGCTGACATGTGGTCAAGGGACATCAGACAGACTCAAAGGCCCTAAGGCTCACACACTCAGCAAGCCCACCTCTGTGCCCTCAGACAACCTGAAGCCCTTCTTCATCGTGGAGAGCAGCACACAGGTGCCCTGGTCTCCTTCCTCCCACCACTCCCCAGAAACCCTAGGGCAAAATGGCCAGGCCTTTGTTTACTTAACCACAGCTTGCATCTCGACCTCTGCACAGAGCTTGATGTTTTACAAAGATTGTTTAAAAATGCATTTGGAGGGCTAGGTGTAGTTACTGGTAGAGCACTTGCCTAGCGTGGGGGAGGCCCTGGGCTCCATCCCCAGCACCACTAAAACACTAATAAAAAACAAAAGAAGCCGGGCATGGTGGCTCACGCTTGTAATCCCAGCACTTAGGGAGGCTGAGACAGGAGAATCACGAGTTCAAAGCCAGCCTCAGCAATGGCGAGGCACTAAGCAACTCAGTGAGACCCTGTCTCTACATAAAACACAAAATAGGGCTGGGGATGTGGCTCAGGGGTCGAGTGCCCCTGAGTTCAATCCCCAGTACCAAAAAAAAAAAAA
>PVHX01017423.1:0-40219 GCA_004024805.1 Geosciurus inauris | reverse complement strand
AAAAAAAAAAAAAAAAAGAAAAAAACCTCTTGGGAAGCAATTTAACAAAAGGGATAAAAGACTTCTACAATGCAAAATACAGGACACTAAGGAAAGAAATTGAAGAAGACCTTAGAAGATGGAAAAATCCTCCCATGCTTTTGGATAGGCAGAATCAATATTGTCAAAATGGCCATACTACCTAAATTGCTGTATAGATTCAATGTGATTCCAATTAATGTCCCAATGTCATTCCTTATAGAAATAGAAAATGCAATCATGAAATTCATTTGGAAGAATTAGAGACCAAGAATACCCGAAGCAATCCTTAGCAAGAATAGTGAAGCAGGAGGCATCACAATACCAGACCTTAATTTTTTAGGTCTTAATTTTTTAGGTCTTAATTTTTTTTTGTTACTATGCTACAAAGCTATAGTAACAAAAACGGCATGGTACTGGCACCAAAATAGACATGTAGACCAATGATACAGAACAGAAGACACACAGACAAACCCACATAAATACAGTTATCTTATACTAGACAAAGATGCCAAACACATACACTGGAGAAAAAATAGCCCCTTCAACAAATAGTGCTGGGAAAACTGGAAATCCATATGCAGCAAAATGAAACTAAACCCCTATCTCTCACCATGCACAAAATTCAACTCAAAGTGGATCAAGGACCTGGGAATTAGACCAGAGACCCTATGCCTAATAGAATTAAAAATAGGCCCAAATCTTCATCAGGTTGGATTAGGACCTTCCTGCCTTAACAAGACTCCTATAGTGCAAGAAGTAAAATCAAGAGTCAATAAATGGGATGGATTCAAACTGAAAACTTCTTCTCAGCAATAGAAACAATCAATGAAGTAAACAGAGAGCCTACATTCTTGGAACAAGTTTTAGCCACAGGTACATCTGATAGAGCGCTAATCTCCAGGATATATAAAGAACTCAGAGAACTTAACACCAAAAAACAAACAACCCAATCAATAAATGGGCTAAGGAGCTGAGCAGACACTTCTCAGAAGAAGATATACAATTGATCAACAGATATGAAAAAATGTTCAACATCTCTAGCAATTAGAGAAATGCAAATCAAACTACTCTAAGATCTCATCTCATGCCAGTCAAAATGGCAATTATCAAGAATACAAACAACAATAAGTGTTGGCGATGTTGTGGGGGGAAAGGCATGCTCATACATTGCAGGTGGGACTGAAAATTGGTGCAACCAATCTGGAAAGCAGTATGGAGATTCCTTAGAAAGCTTGCAATGGAACCACCATTTGACCCAGCTATCCTACTCCTTGGACTATACCCAAAGGACTTAAAACAGCAGTGGTGCAGCCACTTCAATGTTTATAGCAGCTCAATTTACAATAGCTAAACTGTGCAACCAACCTGGTTGCCCTTCAATAGATGAATGAATAAAGAAACTGTGGTATATATACATAATGGAATATTACTCAGCAATAAAAAAGAATAAAATTATAGCATTTGTAGATAAATGGATGGAGTTCAGAATATCATGCTAGGTGAGGTAAGCCATTCCCAAAAATCCAAATGCCAAATGTTCTCTCTGATAAGTGGATGCTGATCCATTAAGGGGGTTTGACACAAGAAGAATGGAGGATCTTTGGTCACAAGGGTGGGAGGGGGAGAGGGCATGGGGACAGTAAAGATGGTGCAATAAGATAGACATCATAGCCCTAGCTTCATGTATGACTGCATATATGATGTGATTTTACATCACATACAACCAGAGAAATGAAAAGTTGTGCTCCATGTGTGTACAATGAATCAAAATGCATTCTGCTCTCATGTATACCTAAGTACTATAAATAAATAAATAAAATTATAAAAAAGGATGAAGAATGTATCTAAAGCAAATATAATAAGACTCAAACCTGTATAAGTATAAAGAAGAAAAAGTGCACTGGAGGAGGAGAGACTAGAGTGAGATGTATCTGGGTCCCTTGTGTAACTAGCATCCTTACTCATTGGTCTCAGCCACAAAACCATGCAAATCTGACCACAGAAAGTCTCAGGCTATTCTCTTCTTTGTATCCAGTGTGTGTCAGGAGCCATAGAAGAACAAGAGAAGAAGGGAAGGGAAGTGTATTTAAATTTCTGTAAAAGGACCCCAAACCACCAACGTGTGTAATTTGTTTGTAAGAGACCTGGGATTTCCTATATGATTGGCTCTCAGGGTGGAGTTTGGGGAGGAATTAGGAAAGACCAGGGATCAAGAGAGAGTCTATGTGTCAGAAGAAACAGACTAGAAAGTATAGAATCTCACAGCCAGTGGCACATGTGTGTAGCTGTGGGCCTCAACAGCCAGTTCAGCAAACAACTTACAAAGACCAGGTGGGTTTACGAGCTACCTGGGCTACTAGTAGGGCGGAGCAACCCAGGTTCATACTATATCTAGACATTAGTAGACATCAGTGCAGGTTTCACAGGAATAAAAGTAGACCAAACCCATTATAAAGGAGACTAGTGAAGACTCAAGTCAGAGACTTGCCACTAGGAGGAGTCACAATTTCCCCCATATCAATGTGAGAAATGAGGAGTAGAGAAAGAAAAATGGATGAAAAAAGGTGAACCAGCTCTTATATGGATTTTGAATTTCAAATTGGCAGATAATTACCCATTGGATCAGTGGTTTTCAATTTTTTTTTTTTTTTTTTTTTTTTTTTTTGCCACATTGCAGTCACCTGGGACACTTAAAATTCCTTAAGTCCAAGACCAATTAACTTCTGGAGGTGGGATTCTGACATTCATGTTTTGAAAAATTCTTCACATGATTAAAAAGTACAGTAAGATCTCAGTTCTACTGCAATGTAGACAAAGAAACTTGAAGAAGACTTTTAAATTGGGCATTATCTTTAATTGGCCAGAGTAGTTTATTTCTCCCCCATTGCTGAAATTCTTAGATATACCAAATTAGTATAAAATTACTTATAGAAAAGCTTTAAAAAATCTATATCTGAAATTACATTTTTTCCTCCTTGCTCTACTTAACAACATATACTTACTATTTGACAGATATTAGTCTTAGTGTTTTGCATGCATTTTTATTTAATATTCAATCTCAATTTAGGAGGTAAGCACTATTAATATTTCTATTTTATATTAGAAAACAGGTGAAAAGACTGCATTGATCCATTTTGTGCTGCTATATGGAATATACTATATAGAATATCTGAGACTGGGTAATTTATAAAGAATAGAAATATATGTCTTACAGTTTTAGAGGCTGTCAAGTCCATGCCTGCATCTATTAAGGGTTTCTTTCTATTTCAATCCATAGAAGACCTCAGAAGGACAAGAGAGCATGTGTGTGAGAAAGTTAGGGTGAGAGAGGGGAAGTAAACAAAATTCATCCTTTTGTGAGGATCTCATCTAAAATAACTAATCTACTCCCATGATAGTGGCATTCATCCACTCATCAGGGCAGAGTCCTTGTGACTTAATTATGTAATGAAGGCCCACCCCTCAGCACTGTTTAATTGAGGTTTGAGTATCCAATATGTGAACTTTGGGGGATACATTAAAACTATAGCCAAGAGGTTAAATAACATTCTGGTTCACCCAGAGCAAATGTTCCCCCACAGAAGCAGGTTGTCTCCGAAGCTCCTTTCCCACCTCTCCAACTGCTGTATGGGATCTGTCAGACATTGCTATTTCTTTCCTCAGGTTCCTGCTACACACATAGAATAAGTCTTTACCTTCAATTTTAAAAATTAAAGTAACACTTTCAAATGTTGTATGGCTATTTTAAAATCACAGTGTTGGGCTGGGGTTGTGGTTCAGTGATAGAGTGCTTGCCTAGCATGTGTGAGACCCTGGATTTGATCCTCAGCACTGCATATAAATAAATAAATAAAAAGATCCATTAACAACTAAAAAATATTTTTAAAAAATCAGAATGTTTATTCTAATAATCTGCACTTGATTATATGAACAACTACTAAAAGTTTGTCAAGGTTCTTGAAAGAACTCTTCTATGTCTTTATCCCAGTCATCATTTTTGTTTTTCCCTCCTTTCAGAATATCCCTTATCTGCTGGTTTGGATATGGTTTGATTTTTATTTTTATTTTTTGGTACCAGGGATTGAACTCAGGGGCACTCGACCCCTGAGCCACATCCCCAGCCCTATTTTGTGTTTTATGTAGAGACAGGGTCTCACTGAGTTGCTTAGCGCCTCGCCGTTGCTGAGGCTGGCTTTGAACTCGCGATCCTCCTGTCTCAGCCTCCCTAAGTGCTGGGATTACAAGCGTGAGCCACCGCGCCCGGCTTGGATATGGTTTGAATGTGTCCCCTAAGGGCTCATGTTCTGGAAACTTGGTCCTCAGTGTGCCCACATTAATAGCAGATGGGACCTTTAGATGAGGCCTACTGAGAGGTCATTAGGTCATTGCAGGCATGCCCCTGACAGGCATCAAGGTATTTTTATGGGACCTTGAGTTTGTTCTTGTGAGACGGTTGTTATAAAAAGAATAACGCTGACTTCCACTCTTGCTCTGGTTACCAGTCTTATCATGTGATCTCTTCCTTTTGTAAGCGTTTCTTCCATGATGACATTTACCCTTAAGCCCTCACCAAAGACTAAACCAACTGGGCTGCTGATGTTGGACTTTCAGCCTCTCAAATGTGAGCTAAGTAACTTTCTTTTCTTCATGAATTCCCAATTTTGGGTATTTTGTTATAGTAACAAAATGGACCAATATACCAATATTAGACTTTTGAGTCTTCCCTTTAACAGGGTGACTAACTCAAATATCACCACCTTCTTGAAACATTTTCTGATGCTTCAAAGAGCAGCTCTCTTTTCTGTGTTAACCCTCATTGCATGGTCCCCTTTCTTTATCACATTCACATACCAGATCATATTGTGTCACTGTATAGTGTTACTTTTTTTTAACATCTTTCCCTATCCTTCTGCTACATTCCTCTAGCACATGTACCTTTAGGTAAGAAGTTTCTTATTTGTCTCTGTATGTCTTAAATTATTAATACATCGTCTTATTCTGTTCCTGCTCAAACCATACATTTTAATAGAATTTCATGCAAATGGTCATGATGCAAATCTAATACACACAAGAAAATGGTTTCATCCAAAATCAATAAAAACTGAAAATATAGCCGGGTGCAGTAGTGCCAACCTGTAATCTCAGCACTTAGGGAGGCTGAGGCAGGAGAATCACGAGTTCAAAGCCAGCCTCAGCAATGGGGAGGTGCTAAGCAACTCAGTGAGACCGTGTCGCTACATAAAACACAAAATAGGGCTGGGGATGTGGCTCAGTGGTTGAGTGCCCCTGAGTTCAATCTCTAGTACCAAAAAATAAAAATAAAAAAACTAAAAATATAAAATAGTTTCAGATGGAACATATTGAAAGGCAACTTCTAACTAAATAGGAAAAATATAAGATGAATTAGCTAAAATACATCTATTTTCGTTTATAGAATAGCTTGAGGTTTCTGTAGTTATTTAAAAATTGTGTAACCTACCAAAATAGCATACTTAGGACTATTTGTTTTATGCTGCCATATGTGAAAAGACAATTTTAGTTGAAGTTTCTCATCCTTCCATATTCTCATGACATGTTCTTTTTGTATTTCATAGTCAGCATTGTAGAATTTTACAAGTGGACAAATAAATTTTAAAAGAGTTAGTGGTAATCAGAAAATATTTGTTTTTTAAAAATTAAAGGGTTATTTCTTTAACTTAACTGACATTGTAATTCCTATGGGCATAGATTTGTTTGTCTATAAAATTTTTGTTTCAGTTTTTCTTAGGATATGAATAATATTCATTGTGATTTATAAATTCCCTGTTTCCCAAATTGCAGGATCTCCTTTTTCCCTTTTGATTCTATGTTTTCTTAAAGAAATATCAAGGAAATTCCTTTTATTTATCTGTGGCCTTTTAAATTAATGCTAAAAAGATATCAGATTTAATATAATTTCTGTTGTGCTTTTTAAATAGATAAAATTATATTGAAGTGATTGACACTGAATTGGCTATAAAGAATACATTTCAAATTTAATATCTGACAGGTATCTGGTAAAAAGATAGATTCCAGTTTGTCCATTCACCTAAGTTCAAAAATTTTATTATACCTTATAGTATAGGTCAAATTCTATAAATCTCCACATCACTCTAAACATTTTTAATCTTCCTCTAAATTCTTCATACTATTGATGTATCTTTCAGAGATAGCTATGCTAAAAAAGTTTAAGAAACACTTATGGACTCTCTGAAGAGGCCAAGAGCTCACTGGTATATTTTGAATTCTAGTTCTATTACTTTGTGATGAGGGATTTTCTTTATTCACAAATGAGTACCGCTGGTTGAAAGTAGAGGTCAGCTGTTTGTCTACTAACATGTGGCAATTATGATGAAACAAATTCATTTTAGAATTTTGTTGTAACTATGGCGACCAGAATTAAATGAATTCTATTAGAAATCCAAAAAGGCAACCCAGCAGGATAGAGTAAATATTATCTCTTATTGATTTATGAATGTTCCAGATGATGAAAAGTGGTTAATATATTTCTGTCATGAAACACATTTCTTAGGGCTTCTTCTTATTGATAGAGCCATTGTCTATTTAAAAGATGTCAGCTAGATATCATTAATTTTTCCATCTTTCATCCAAAACTTTTGCCTTCATTATAAGGAACTATCAGCCTTTCCATCAGTTTCTGTATTTTATTTAGAGGTGAAAAGAAGGGCGCTTGATTTAAGGATTATTTGTGATTATGTTTGGCTAAAATAATGACTTGACCAAAGATTGTTAGTATAAATGGATTGCAAATTTCTTCTGAGGGAGAATTTGTTGATTTTGATATTTTATTTCACTTGCATTTGGACAAAAACATATAATTCACTTGGTTTCAGATAGCTTGTGCTGATAGTGGGATTTGATGGAAAAGAAAAACTAAATTTTTGGTAATTTTTAAAAGTAGATTAATTTAAAATTTGATTCAAGTAATAATGTGAGGCTAAAATGAACAGCATTATGTAGCAAGATTTAGAATTTTATGTCTCCCAGACATTTGTGGGCAGGTGTCAGTATGGCTCTGTGGATAAAACTGCCAGCACATACTGTACTTACTTATGCCCTTTCCCTGACATCAACTCAACACTTTGCATCTTGATTAAAAGTTAAAAGTCACTATGTTTTTTTTTTTCCTCCAAAATATTGACAGCAGTCCTAAGAATACACTAGAAACTAGGATGAAGATTAGGCATACACTAGGCATTGGTCTTGGGATCTTTACATATCTGATTTTATCATATATATTTCTCCACAGTTGTTTCTGGCTACTTTATCTCAGTGGAAATGCTGTTGGTTTGAGTGAGAAAATACTTTGTTTTCTAAGATCAAAGTGTTCAGCACAGAAATAAAGTAGAAAAGAGATTTTGGACTGTAAGATCCTGAACTAATTTTCACTCTTGTGTTCCCTTAACTTCTAGAATCATTGAATTGTTAAATTTTGGGTGGGCTATATATAGTAACAGTTTGGGGTCTGTTTGGGTTGTATTTGCTCGGTTTTATTTCTGACTAGGTCTGTCTTATTATTCAACATATGAGAATTCCCAGAATAAACTGCAATCAACTCAAGCTCTTGCCTGAAAAAGTGAGTAATAGAACTATAAACCTGTCCTACTATGGTCTATATGCAGCACTTCTATAAAGTCCCCATGTTTTACCAGGGCTTCAATCCACTAAATCAGATGCTGTTGTGATCTGACCCTTTCTGCCTTCAGTTCTAAGGACCATGGAGCTCCAAGGTTTTATAGGCATTTTTATTACATTCCACAGCATTCCCATGCCAGGTTGACATTCTGCTTCGAATCACAACACATAAGAATTGAAAGGGATTAAAGAGATCACCTAGTCTAAGCTGTTCATTTTTTCAGATAAGAAATTGAGACTCAGAAGGGTGAAGTGAATTGCCCAGGGTCACACAGTTCATTAACAGCACAGCTGGAATAAGACCCATGGTCTCCCAATTCTTAATCCAGAACTCTGTCTATAACACCTCTCAGACTCATTTTTTCTCTTATGTCCCCAGAGGAAGACACAGGCAGCTCTTTCTGAGCATATGAAGCCACAGACAGAAGACAGGATCACCTTTTTCTTACTCAGTGGTCCATCCATTACTGCCCATTACACATCTTCTTAGTTCTAAAAGAAAAAAAAAAAAAAAAAACGCCAGAACATTCAGCTGTTATATTCATTATCTACTCTGTGCCTGTTAGTTGCTTCTTTTTTTTTTTTTTTGGCAATGCTTTTACTGATTAACTTGGTTTCTGCAATATAAAATGGTGAAATGCATTATCCTGGGTAAATGTGATGTTATTAATGTGTTTTATTCTAGTTATGGGTCATTATTTCCGATAGATATAATCGTCCCAGCACTGAGACCTAGCAGGTGGTCTCACTAGAAGTTATAACAGTTTTCTTAATGGTCTGGTAAGAATGTCATTTGCAGGGCAGCAAGGGCAGAGAGAAATTGGTCCCAGAGCTAGCCTACTTCTGCACTCATTCCAAAGCTTGAGCAAGCAAAAGTAAATACATATTTTCTTACTGATCAGCTGGGCATTTTTTTCCGGAGTATTCATTTTCAGTAAGTGTGATAAGGACCCATGTATATTTATTTCTTATTTACAGCCTGCCCCCCAATAATACTACTAATGACCCTGCAATGCTTTGCTTTTCTAATTCTTAGAAGAAACAGGCCTTATTGCCTCATGAGAGGAACCAACATCCATGTAAGCAATGAGATATGATTAAACTCAGTTGGCTAGGCAAAACACAGAGACTACTGGGAAGCAGAAATCAAGAGACAAATATGCTATTAAAAGTACCTCATTCTTGTGAGAATGTATGATTATCAGTGTGATGGGAGAAATAGAAATCATGTATTCACATGTTCATACCTTAATGCACCTAAGAGGTATGCACTCCAGAAATGATGTATATTTTGATTGTCCTTCCAAATTTTTCTTTGCAATAGAGCATAACTGGTGATGCATGATTTGATGTATAATTACAAACATTAATAACCTGATGAAATAAACTACCTAGTTTGAGAATAGTGTCTTCCAGTATCAAGAATATTGCTTGCATATATTCTAGTTCTTGTACTATTTAAAGCATGTTTGCATTCAAGTAAGAAAGAGGAATAGGGGTAGGAAGAGGAAGAAGAGAGAGGGAAAGGAGGAGAGAGTGGGGTGGGGAAAAAGAAAGACTGATGGCCCATGGGTGTATGTTCTCAGCTATGGTTAATTTAATTAGTACAGCTGCTATAAAGTGCCAGGATAATAATTTACATACTTCACTGGCTCTTCATTGCCACTGTCATATTTCATCAATTCTAAGATGAATGTGTCATCACCTACCCCCGTCATTTAAATTCTCTGAAATCAGAGCATCTTCTAGCCAACAGTGTAACAGTATTTGGGACAGTTTTGCTGTGGTTGTCACAGTTTGTGTATTCTTAAACTTAGTGGCACAACTGGAGAAGTGTAATCCATTGATATCTTAACCCAACATTTTAAGGACTATTTGAGAAAGGAATATGAGGTTATTAGTCTGAAATCCTTCCAACAAGAATGTGTATGAATAGTTTGAAAGAAAATCCTAGAGACAGTAGCAAGGGGTTCTCTTAAGAGATCCTGAATAGCATACTCTTGTCTGATTACAAAAGAAGAAGTAAAGAATAATAATAAAAAAACCAGTTGGGTGTGGTGCTGCATGCCTGTAATCCCAGCACTTTGGGGGCTGAGACAGGAGAATCGCGAGTTCAAACCAGCCTCAGAAACGAAGAGGTGCTAAGCGACTCAGTGAGACCCTGTCTCTAAATAATCACAAAATAGGGCTGGGGATGTGGCTTTGTGGTCGAGAACCCCTGAGTTCAGTCCCCGATATAGATAGATAGATAGATAGATAGATAGATAGATAGATGATAGATAGATAGATAGATACTAGAAAACAAAACTAAACTAAAAAAGAATAATAATAATAATAAATCTAGTCCAGAAGAGTCAACTTCTGAATACAAAGTTATTCAAGTACCTTAACCAATTTATCTCATTTACACATAATGTATGAACAAGAATACCACATGAAATAAAGCTGTGTCTAAAAGAGTTTTTAAATGCTCTTTCAATAAGTTTAAAAAGAAAATCCCAAAAGGCAGCAAAGTGTAATTTAATTGGCAATATTTATCTTTCTTTATGGTAAATAGTAGTATGTCTTGCAACCAATGGCATTTTAAATTCAGTGAAGTATGGCATTTAGTGATCAGATCAGAGAACTAAATATATCTAAAGCCAAGAGAGATATAGAAAGCAAGTTCAACTTACCTATTTTTATATTTAAGAAATTAAGGAAAAATTAAAACAGTAGCCCATGATCGCCCAGCTCCTCCAATATATTGCCAGTGAAAGGTGTTTTAGAAGTCATCTCAACTATTGTGAACTAGATTTGTTTAGTTTTAGTGAGATGCTATCTTCTTTGTCCACACGGTGAGGTTAATTATTTCTTCTTAATATACCAGAGTATTGTGTGATCTCATAAAGTAAAGTAATAAAGTATTCCTCATCTCAGGGGACTTCCCAGGAGGTATTGGTTTTTCTACCAATACATTGAAAGGTATTTGGGAGATATTGGTGACATCCTTACATTTCAGAAATTATTATTTCTGGGGAAAAAGAGGGATAACATTTATTTAAATTTTGATAATTGTGATAGATAACAGGGGCAATGACCCTGAGAATAAAATTATACAGGGTAACTTCTTTTTCATACTGTTATCTCATATTTATTAATGTTGTTATGGAGAGTATCATAATAATGTGGGTTTTAATTTTTCTAGTGCATCAGAATTCCTGATCTACAAATATCACAGTTTTCAGGAAAATCATATATTTCCCTTTTAATATAAATTTTTTTTTATCAAGCCAATACACTGTATAGACAGTTTTGAAATCAAAACATGGAAAAAGATTATCACGAAAGGTGTTCTCTTGTGCTTTCCCTTGAACTCCAGTTGCATTACCCTGAGCAAACATTGAACTCTTCCAGCCATTTCCCTTGCCATTTCTAAATGATATATATCAACCAATAGACTAAGACATTACTTCTTTCTTGTACAGCTGTATGTTTCTTCAACAACTTTATTGAGGTATAATTGACCTACAATAAATACAAATTTCAGGTGCTCAATTCCCTAAGTTTTGGCAGAGACGCTAACTTGTAAAGCCATTACCACCATCAAGATGATGCTTTTATTATCCCCTCTAAAAGTTTCTCTCTGACCTTTGCCATTTCACTCTTTCATGGCTCCCTGCAGCTCCCCCACCCAATCCAGGCAAGAATGGATTTGCTTTCCTGTCACTGTAGAATTGTTGGCATTTTCTTGAATTTTATATACATGGAATCAGATAGTGGCTACCGTGGAAATAAAAATTAAGATGGTTACAGTTTGGTCAAGAGAAAAGTGCAAAATTTCTCAGGGATTACATTTGGCAACCTATAGTTGTCCCACAAGTGACTCAATCTTTAATTTCCAGATAAAGAATGCTGTCTGGAAAGAGCAAGTTTGCCAGACTACACATTGAAAGTTTGCAACCACAGGCTTCTGCTGATTTGTTGTTTTAAAAGACACATTGATTTACTAATAACCCTCTTGTGAGAGGCTCCTGGCAACTAATCATGTATAACTTACTGTATAGATAGATCCTCTAAACCAATCTAAATTTGTTCAAAACAAAGGGAACTAAAAGGGAAAATCAAAGAATTTTCAAAACAAACCTCATCCCCTTGTCCCCTTTTTCCCCTTTAAAATACAAAACCTCCTTATCTTTAATATTCAAGATACTTGATTGGCTTATAACTGAACCAGTGTCTCCTGCTTCTATACCCAAGTAAAAATGGTCTTTGCTTTTATTTTAGCTTCATTTATGATTTCTTGGTTTATACTACTCCCCCACTTTCTGATTTCTTTCAAATGCTATAATTATTTTGAGACTCATCCATGTTTTTGAACACATCGATCATATAAGTTGATTCCTTTTTATTGCAAGTACTATTTCATTGAAGAGAAACACTATAGTGTGCTAATCTGTTCACCTGTGGAGGAACATTTGCATTGTTTTAGTTTTCAGCTATTTCTAATAAAGAGTTTAATATCTGTGCACAAATCTTTCTAAGGAAATACCTAACGGCCAAACAATTTGGTCATATGGTAGTGGTATGTTTACCTTTTTTAGAAACTGCCAACATGCTTATCCAAGTGGTTCTACTACTGCATATATCCACTCCAGTGTATGAGAGTTTTAATAATCCCATATCTTTACCAACACTAGAAAAAATTAGTCTCCTAAAAATATTAGACATTCTAATAGGTGTGTAAATATAGTTTTGGATTTTGTTTCCCTTTATCTAATGACTAATGATATTAAGCAGAGTCAATACTATAATGAAATGAGTGAGACTCACCTTTGGCACAAAATTTAAGGGGATACCAACCAATTCAGCACTAAAGATAAATTATATTTTTAATGTAATGTTGAAAACATAAAATTACTGAAAAATATCCACAATGAACAAAATATCAAATTTTAGGTTGAGTTATCCTCTTTTAAACAAAAGGTTCCAATAAATGTGGCTTAGTACTGCACTGATTTGAGGAATCTTATTATTTACCCTCTATACATTCTCTTTATGTTATCTACTCATATTTTTTGCTTTTTTAGTTTTACTGGATATTTTTATTTACTACTGAATTTTGAAAATACTAGTCCTTTTTTAGGTACATGATTGATATTTTGTTTTTGCCCAGTCTATATTTTTGTATTTCTTTCTCTCTCCTAACAGTGCCTTTCACAGAGAGGAATTTCTTAACTTTAATGAAATTAAATTGTGCATTTTATTATTTTTTAAAATTTTATGGATTGTGCTTTTGGTCTTGTTGCAAAGAAATATTTGCCAAATATCTCAGCAATTTTATACTTTTAAATAGTAGGTTTTGTAGCTTTAGGATTTATAATTAGATTTGTGATTCATTTGAAGGGTTAATATTTCTATGGATCAAAAATCAAAGTTCATGACTAACCAGTTGTTCCATTACTATTTGTTGAAGAGCCTGTTCTCTCTTAACTGCTCTTGAAAATATGTTCTGTTGCACAAAATTTTGTTATTCTCTTTTTAGAAAAGGTTTTGGCTATTTCAGGTTCTTTACTATTCCATATGAATTTAACAATCAGCTTGTCAGTTGCGACAGAAAAGTCTGCGCAGTTTTGACTGAGCTTGTGTTGAATCTAGAGGAATGAATGGGAGGAATGATATCTTAACAATAATGAATGTTTTGATCCATGAACATAGTTTATCTCTCTATTTACATAGATGTTTTTAAATTACTCTCAGGAATGTCTTGTAGTGTTCAGCATTTAGGTCTTTTACATTTTTTTTTTTTTGCCAGGTTTATCTAAGTTTAATGCTGTTTGATGATATTTCATGTGGTATTTTTTATAACTTCAATTTCTGATTATTGCTAAAATACAGAAATACAATTTACTCATATATTTTGATCTTGTATCCTGTAATCTCAGTAAATTTAGTAATTCTTATAGCTTTTTGATAGTCAATAGAATTTTTGACCATTCACAGATGGTTATGTTGTGTTCAAATAAACACTTTAGTTCTTCCTTCATATTATGAATTTAAAATTTTTTCTTTTACTTCTTGTATTGGAAGGAACCACTAGTAAAATATTGAACAACTGTGAAAGTGAATGTTCTTGTCTTATTAATGTTCCTAGGAGAAAATTATTCATGCTTTCTTTATTAAATGTGATATTAATTGTCTGTATTTTTTGTGGGGGATATCTCATTTTTCCTTTCTGTTTCTGCTTTACTAAAAGTTTTTAATTAGAAAGGCATGTTAGATTTTTGCTAAATCCTATTTTCTTTTTCATATTAAGGTGACTTTTTATTTTCAGTTTCTCAATGTGGTCAATTACATTGATTCATCTTATAATATTCAAATGATCTATTTCTGAGAGAAAAAGTCTCTTCATTGTAGTATATTTATTCTTTTCTAAATATTGTTATATTAGATGTCCTAAAATTTAAAAACTAACTTAAAAACTGATCTACTTTCATGAGAGTTATAGGCCTGTAATTTTGTTGTTGTTATTGTTCTTGTTTTGTCTTTTAATGTCTTTGCCCAATTTCAGTACCAGAATATGCTGGCCTCATAGAGGGAACTGGAGAGTGTTCCTTCTTCTTTTATTTTTCTGAAAGAGTTTATGTAAAATTGCTATCATTTATTCATTAAATATCTGATCGAATTCACAAGTAAGGCCATTTGAGCCTAGAGTTTTCTGTGTAGAATTTTTTTGTTATAAATTCAAATTTTAAGAAAAAGATATAGGCTTTTTGGATTATTTGCTTGAGTGGGCTTCTGTAGTTTGTGTTTTTCAAGTAGTTTTTACATTTAATATATGTTGTCAAAATTATTGTCACATAGTTGTTCATAATGTTTCATTAAGTATTAAAATACATAAGTATTGTCATTTTACTCATTAAATTTCATTTTTACCCAATGTTTATTTGTAATTATATAGTTTAAAAATATTTAGGGATTGTTTATGTATCATTTCACTGCAGGCTTCTAATTTAATTCCATTGCTGTTGAAGAATATATGTGATTTGTACACTCTTTAAGTTGTTTGGCATTCTTTTATGGAACAGAAGGTAGCATAAGTTGGTAAATATTCCATATATATTAAATAAATATTTATTTTACTGCTGTTGATGTGTTACTAGGTTACATTGGCTAGATGAAATTAAGTAAAGATACTCTTTTTTAGCATTCTTTATATTCACTGATGCTCTGTCTACTTGTACTCTCAATTATTGAGAGAGTAGTGTTGAAATCTCTGATCATATCTGAAGAATCCATGTTATTTCTGTTCTAGAGCTGTCATTTCATTTTTTTATTTTTGTTTTATTTTTTAATTTGTTCTAATTAGTTATACATGACAGAAGAATGTATTTTGATACATTGTACACAAATGGAGCACAACTTCTCATTTCTCTGGCTGTACATGGTGCAGAGTCACCCCAGTAGTGTAATCACATCTATATATAGGGTAATGTCTGTCTCATTCCACAGTCTTTTGCATCATTACTCCCCCACCCCCATATTATGGATCAGCATCCACTTATCAGAGAAAACATTTGGCCTTTTTGAATTTGGTTTATTTCGCTTAGCATGATATCCTCCAGCTCCATCCATTTACCTGCAAATGCCATAATTTCATTCTTCTTTAAAGGTGAGTAATATTCCATGTGCGTATGTACCACATTTTCTTTATCCATTCATCTGGTGAAGAACATCGAGGTTGGTTCCATAGTTTAGCTATTATGAATTAGCTGCTATAAACATTGATGTGGCTGCATCACTGTAGTAAGCTGATTTTAAATCCTTTGGGTATAAACTGAGGAGTGGGATTGCTGGGTCAAATGGTGGTTCCATTCCAAGATTTCTGAGAAATCTCCATACTGCTTTCCATAGTGGTTGCATCAATTTACAAAATATCCCATCCTAAGGCTAGGGATTTGGAGAACTCAATTCACTCTTAAAACTCTTGGACCAAAAATGGCAAGGGTAGTTTACAATCATTGGCCAGAAAAATTACATAACTCCAACGTAAATACAAAGGAATCTGAAATATGCAGTGGAAGGAGAAGAAAATGAGGTATTTGGTAAGAAAAATTATGTTTTCTTTAATAAATTTTACCCAAAATTATGGATAAAAATACTCCCAGATCTATTATGCTTTAGTAGGTAGAGCTGCCTGTTTAAACTTCTCCCATGTGGTAAATTTTTAGAATTGTCCCATGTCACACAGCTCACAGCTTGGCCCTACCAGTGGTTTGTGAACTTTCAGATATAAATAAGAGACTGTCTTTCAAATAACCTTTGGAATGGAAGACGACTACCTGTCCTAAGAAATGATATAATAATTAAAATTTTTGTGTCATTATATGCCAGTTTGTTAACTATAGTATGTAAATGATTTTGAACTTTACAGAAGCTCTATTTTTTATCCCAATTTCTAACATGAGAACACTGAAATAGAGAGAAGTGAGTAATGTATACATAGAAAATACATATGAAATGGACAGAGCAGTTCTTTGGACCCAGGTGCTAAATCCAATGAGGATATTATGCCCAAGTTTGTTTTCAAGGTGTTCTATGTTACTACTAAAGTGCATTTCCCCTCAAACTCTGGCAAGTGGATTTACAGGGGGAAACAATTGCAAACAAGTTATGAGTTACAATTTGCATTTAATTTATATTGATAAATTAATGTAGTAATGAATAACTCAGGTATCCTAAAAATAGTCATAAAGAGATTATTACAAAGTTATGCTTCAAGTAGAAGCATGTTAAGATAGCTATCTGCAATTCGTCAGAGGACTATCATGAAGAAAAAAGATTATTCATCTTGTTGCTATATGGTCCACTGCAAGGCCATATATAATATTTGTATATGTACCAACATGATTGAAACTTACTCTCTATCTCACATATATGTATTTTTATATAAATTATAATATATAGACTATGTATGTTTACATATACAGAGATGAGTACACACACAGACACACACACACGCACACTTTCCATGCTCAGATGATTTTTGGGTTCCTCAATCCCCAAATTGCTATGGAGGGGAAGAGAATATCTCTCTGAAGAACTGGCAAGTTAAATAATTGAGAGCAGGGTATTTGCCAAGAGGAACTGGCACTCTCTTCCCATTCACAATCACGGAGTGCCTAACCTGTGAAGTATGGTTATTATGTTTCTGTCAGGAAGGTGAAAGACCCATAACTCCAAAAGCCTCAGGCATGAGAGAGTTACTAAGATCTTTCATACAAGCGACTGAAACATAATTATCACTCTTCAAAGGTGAGGTTGAATTTATTTTCATTTCTTTGCAAAAGTAGTGAGTAAAGAAAGTGAAATAATAAGAGACACAAATTAACCCTGCCAACATGAATGAAAAAATCAGCAGGGATGAATTAGGTGCTGTTCTAAATTGAACTGAAATCTCTTTTCAATGTTTGGTAGCTTTGCTTAACTTTTGTTTTCATTTTTAAACAATGAACTCTCCAAGCTTCTGTGTACTTGAAAAGTTTAAATACAGTAAGATAGCTTTTATAACATTGTAGCCCATGTCAGAACAAGGAAATGCTAAAGATTATAGGAAAAATGATCTGTCATCTTGTACATTTTAGTTTCATTTTTATTCTTTATATCACATCACATATATCACTTTGATGTATTTCAATTCCCTTTTTTCCTTCTGATTGAACATTTTGCTCTCTTCTTTTCCTCCTAGCCTGTTTAGATGTTTCTCTCCTGTTTCTGTTGTATGCAATTAACACTTGAGCTGAGCCATGTATTGTATTGTCCCGGTTTTATAGCCATGAATAGAATGAGAATCTGTGTTTGCTCTTTCAAGCTCTGAGAGTTTACACTTGATTTTAAAGCTTGACGATCACCTTTCAGCAATTCTGTTTCCTAAAGGTAGCTCCAAACAAATATCAAGTCTAAAATAGAATCTACAATATATGCTGTGTAGATTGCAAGGCAATTAAAAGTGATTTTAGGAACATTTTTCTCTAAGAAATTACCCAAATTATTTCATTAATGGAATATTCATGGTCTTTTTAAAAGAGTTCTTGCTGTGACAGATGTGTAAAATGATACAAGATTTATATTGCATTTATCTATAATAATACCAATTTCCACTTTCTATCTCCATCTCATCTGTACACTAGCTTTATCTTTTGAAAATGTTCTGGTACATAATGCCCTTGGTTGTGAATTCAAACCAATTCAATGACTTCAGTGGTATTAACAAATCAAGTAAAAGGAATTTGACTATCTCTGCAACCTACCAGAACTGACATTTTCAAAGGGCTGAAGTTCAGGTCCAAACTAATGAAGCTGTGAAAGAAGACACATACATTGTAGCCACAGGGTATGTTTTCTGTTATTGAATAATGCTTATTTAATCCATTTCGGGTCATGGTCATATTTTCTGTAATGTCTGGTTGCTTCTCCATCATTAGTAAATAAGATGAAAGACAATCACTAAAGTGCATATGTTTTCATGATGTCGTTATTTTTCAAAGAAAATAAATTGAATCCAAGAATTTAAAACTCCTAAAGACTTCAAAGCTTTAGGTAGAAAACAAAGGTAGGAGGTTAAGGTGTAGCTTGTAAGACTGAACTGGTGATTAATAGGAGTCAAGCGTGTTGTACAGGTGTCCCTCCGTATCCACAAGGGATTGTTTCCAGGGCCCACAGATACCAAACTCTGCAGGTGCTCAAGTCCTTTATATGTAATGACATAGTATTTGCATATAACTATGCACATTCATCTGATACATGTAAAATCATATCTAGACTATCCATAATACCAAATAAAATATACATACTGTAAATAGCCATCTACTGTATTTTTTAGAGAACACTGATAGGAAAGAAAAGTTTGTACATATCAGTACAGATAAGATTTTTTCCCCAAATATTTTCCACATGCAGTTGGTTGGATCTGTAGAATCAGAACCTGTGGATATGGAGTGACAACTGTATTTTGGTTTTTGTTGCTTGTCCAGACATCAGTGGCACTTTTAAGGAGACGTGTCTGCTTAGTAGCCTGCTTTTCACAAAGAAATACCACAATTCATATCCATCATTTGTGAATTCACCTATGTGAATCATTTGGCTAATGCATAACGTGAATTGCTCCTCATTGTGTTATGTTGTTCTTACTTCCTCATCAGTCCCTCTCCAGACTCTACAATTACTGTAATGCTAACTGCTTCTGTAATCCCTCATTCATGTTTTCTTCTCTCCCAGCCAAGGTCTTGACTGTTTATCTGAGCATGGGTTCCTCTGTCCCTTTCTGGCAACAATTCCATATATACTTATAGGAGAAAGTGGAGAGCAATTGACCTCTTGTTTATACAGAATGTTATGTTGTAAAGAGATATGTCCCTGTCTAACCAGATGTGTATACAACACTGACATCCTGAAAAAGAACAAATTCTGCAGTATTTTTATTTTTTAATTTGGGAAACAGAGAGTAATCTGACATATCTCAAAACTCCTCCAGAGGGAATATAGGCAATAAGAACTGAAGCTCTGACTGATCCCTGAGAACTGAACAAAATGAGCGCTAACTCACAAAAGGATCTCAACAAGAAACCAGGCTAACTGGGAAATATCCCAGGAGTCCTCCCAAATTTATGGTGCCTATCTTTCCAGGCCAGATTGGACTCAGAATTAAGAAGCTTCTGATAAATCACTTTGAAATATTCATTTATAAGTGGGAATAAAACTTGGACAGAGTAAAACATGATGTTGGCAGCCTGTCTTCTGAGTCAGCTTAGTAGAGATAGGATTTCCCAGGGGAGAATTTTTCCTTTCAGTTTTCAGGGATTACCATGCATCAATTTAGTTTTTCAAATTATGCACCCGGGTTCTTTTTTTAAGTTATTGGTAACATAGTCTTTTCCCTCGGTTATTTTGTTAGCCCAACTTTGAATGTTAGAGGAGACTCATAGTACCAGCAGAGCTCATTTCCGCACAGTGAATATAGTGAGTACAGTGGGCCAGGCATCTATATGGTTTTATTTTGTTTTGACCTACCTGCACACTTAGGCACTAGGTAGACTATCTCAATTCTTATCTTTGTACTTAAAACCTCACAAGTTCTATGACTGAAAAATTAGTTCTACAAGTAACTTTAAATTCAAAAGTAAGGATGATCTATAAGATTGCAGAAAATATCATTCTGATTTCTAGAGAACAAAATGGAGTTATGAGGTCATTGGTTTTTATTGTTGTTGTTGTTTTGGTACCAGGGTTTGAACCCAGGGGTACTTAACCACAGGCCACATCTCCAGCCCCTCCCCCCCCCCTTTTTTTTTTGGTACTGGGGATTGGAGTCAGGAGTACTGAGTTCAATGTGACCACTGAGCCACATCCCCAGCCCTATTTTGTGAATTGTGTAGAGACAGGGTCTCACTGAGTTGCTTAGCATGTTGCTGTTGCTGAGGCTGGCTTTGTCCAGCCCTATTTTGTGTTTTATGTAGAGACAGGGTCTTGCTGAGTTGCTAAGTGCCTTGCTAAGTTGCTGAGGCTGGCTTTGAACTCATTATCCTCAATTCTCCTGCCTCAGCCTCTGGAGTCACTGGGATTACAAGCATAGGCCACTGTGCCCAGCCAAGGTCATTGTTTTTTAATACAGTGGCTTCAATATGATTTTTACTTCTGGTTGACTATACTATAAGAATTTTATCTCTTCCTTACCTATTCCCTCTAACAGAAATGGAGGTACTGAGGAAACAAATTCTGGGCTCTGAAAACTGGACACTGGCAGGCTGGTCTGCTCTGTGATTTTCTCCACCTCCATGAGCACACAGGCCTAGTTCCCAGCCTAGAGCTGCTCAGCATCAGTTCAATGAGGTTTTCCTCTCGACTTCATATAAAACACCAGATGTGAGCTGCTTGAATTAAAGTGGGTTGGAAGTGCAAAAAGGCAGAAATAATAATTTAGCCAAATCACATCCTTTTCTTAAATCTTTGAATTTATTCTATCTGTTTTATATTTCTGGCATCAGTACACCTCTCTCCATTTAAATAATTAGAGTTTGCCTCACTGCTGAGGAGGCTGTAGCTTTGGCTTTATTTTTCTTCTGCTAGTCTTGGAGAAAATAAAATCCTCCTTTCTGGCTTCTTCAATATTCTTCTTTCTGATTTTTTGGCTAGTTCCGGAATAGAATAAGCACAACAAGCTTGTCCTCTTGCTATTGCCTGTGTAGACACTTTGCTGCACACCACTGAGATGTATGCCAATGATATAGGTGATTCCTTTCACCTGAGAATCACCAGGTACAGCTATCTAAGTTGCCTAAGATCTGCTTATTTTGGATCAGAATAATAGTTTACAGAAGTGCACTAGACCCTGTGCTTCTGGAAGAATTAGAATCTGAGGAGTGTACAGCTGTTTCCCATCCCTTCTTCAAACCCACAGAGGCTCTTCTGAAGTCATTGTCTTGTGGGAGGCCCAGAGGTGGAGCAAGTGAGTCTGGACAGATTGTATTCTTTGAAGAAATTTGTATTTCATCCTTTTGTGACCCAATTGGGAGGTGTTTGCATCTGTTCTTTTCAATCCTGATCCTACAAAAGGCTATCCATTCAATATTTCCATTTGCTTGCCCTTTAGTCTCTCTGGAATTGAGGCACAGTGGATCAGTGGGAAGATGAAATAATAAAGTAGAACTTTCAGCAATTCTATATCATGAGAATCTTTCCCCGATTGTAGGGAGAAGAAGAGATGCTGTGGTCTTTGTGAGTCTTCCTCATTTGAGGAACCTGAAGTTTTGTTATAGCTCTTCCTATTCTAAGCCACAAAGGAATTATAACTTAACCCATATCCTGGTTGATATACCAAGGTTTGTCACAGTGACTATGGTAAGTATAAAATTATTTTGAATTTGGAAATAAGTTTACAAATTCAAAAGAAATCTTGTAAACATTTTCTCATTTTATGCATACACATAAATGTCAATATGTAAGAATATGGATGGATAGCAATAGCTTCTAGGGATGTTTCACATCTATGAAGTGGAAGCCATTGAGATTCTTAGAAATCAAAACAATTTTCAAACAAGTTGGTTAAGTTGACTAGTGGAATCTCTCTCAAAAGCCAAATGGTTCCCTAGATAATACACATATAATTTCCATTATCTGTGATTTTAACCTAACTTCATAATTCTCACTATCTAGAATTTTAGAGGTTGAGGGATGGATTTTCCTCACAGGGAGTTAAGGTTGAGGATCATGAAAAAATCCAGTCCATGGAGAATTGAGAAAGTTTGTTGAGGGCAGAATTGGTCTCTGATATTATGGAAAAGAGGGATATAATGCTGTTTGTGCTTAGTTTTCTCCTTGGCAAGACAAATCAGACAGAAAGAAAATAACTTTTGGACTAAAGCATAATCTTAATAAAAGCTACACTAACAATACATGGAAGCAGAGTTTAATTATTGTTTTTCTCCACATGATTCGCTCTCTTCCTTCTCTGCAAACTTCCTAGCACTTAGTTTTGATTATTCTTTTATCCTTCATCTATTGATGTTATTTACATACAGAATTGTGATGTGTTTACCATATTATTAAAATAGGACTGGATTTTAATTAAATATCAATTCAAGATCACAATCTCAAGCTACTTGCCAACCTTGATGGTGATCAATAGAAAATGTTGAACAAAGAAGATAAATAGATTTTCTGAATATTCAAATAATTTTCATTTCCCTGTCTTCTTCCTTCTCTGGTTTCCCTGCCTCCCCACACACCCAATACTTGTTCACTCATTCCCTTTCTTCATTCCTCCACCTGCTAAATTTTTCACATGATGCACAAATTTAATTTCCTATGCATGTTTTCTATAGTGTGCTTTCAAACCCTAGAAACCGGAGATGTTGACTGCCAGATCATCATGTTTGCTAATTCACAAATCTACTTCCAGTTGCCAGTTCCTTTGGATTCGGCATCTTTGAAATGGTTTTCTATTATATGCTTGTTTCGAATCATAAAATGTTATTTGCTTGATTGTGTATTTATTTACAACAGTTAATTCACCCTGAGCTTTTATTTGGAAAAATCCATTGCTTGCAAGAAGTAAACAGTTCTAAGTGTTCTAGAATATTAGATGTAATTATGCCTTTATTTTTATAACAATTCACCACTCTTTCCAAGTTTAGCATTTTGGTTGATTTAACTCTTGCAAAAATTAAAACTCTTTGTAAAAAATGTTGTTTAGAAAAATTGAGGATTGTGGCTTTCAAGGGCCATACTGAATTGGACATGTGTTTCACGGAATGAGATGTTTGCCTGTCTACTATAATAGCAAGGTCATGAGAATTTATTCATTTTGCACTAATTTTCTTCTTGTACTTATGTGTTCATATGTTTTTGCAAGATTATCTGAATACAAAAAGAATTGAAAATCAATTCAATATCACATTTTGGCAGGAATAGTCCCTTATTCCATCAAGCCATAAATTTGAGTTCACTTTTAACCTGAATGCATAAATCCCACAGAATTTATTGAAATACCAATCCAAATTATGTGTACAATGATTAAGAAATTGCTATATTCTTACCCTCTTCTCCACATATGAAAACACACCCAGATGTACATGTGAACATGATAATTAGATTAGTAGTAATATGGTTCTGGATTTTTAATTTTCTTACTTTTCTTAAGAACAGGTGTCATTCAAATTTTCCCGTGTTTACCCACTTTTGCTTTCATCTGACTGAGTTTTGTTTTTATTCTCTTCTTTCTTCTTCACTTGCTTAGGAATACTCCAGCTATTATACTAACAATTTCCAGACAAAATTGCTGCCTGATTGTGTGTACTTCCCCTGCTTAAGTCTATTCTCTTGGCTCCTTGGACACATGCACTATTTTCTTCAAGAAACTCAACATTGTTGCCAGGTGTGATGGTGCACACCTGTCATTCCAGTGGCTTGGGAGGCTGAGGCAGGAGGATTGTGAGTTCAAAGCCAGCCTCAGCAAAAGCGAGGTGCTAAGCAACTCAGTGATATCCCATTTCTAAATAAAATACGAAATAAGGCTGTGGATGTGGCTCAGTGGTCGAGTGTTCCTTAGTTCAATTCCAGTCCACCACCCAAAAAGAAGAAAAAAGAAAAGAACAGAAAGTCACCATTCATACAGCCTTAACCCTTCATCTATTCACGTGGCTCATGCTAATTATTTTTCACTAATAAACAATGAATGGTTATTTCATTAAGTTTATGATTTCTATTCCTCACTAGTCCATGTCTGATATTGTCATTTTGCTTCACCACTTTCCCGACATACAGAAAGTGGTTGCCCTCTCTTTTCCATCTTCTGTATTATAGACTTTTCGTGGCATTGGGAAATTCTACAGGGATTACTGTTGTGTAGACTGTGGTTGATGTGCATGGTTAGAAATTATTCATAAACTTTTTTGGTAAGTACATGTGTCTTGCATTGCTACAAATGTAGCTCTAATATATTTTAATAATTTGTGAGGTGAATAAAGTAAGGATGAGATATATATGTATAATTCTGAAGTATTTGATTGTCATATAAAACAGAAGTATTACTAATAGCCATTGACTACATTTAACAAGGAAAAAAAATCACAGGATAAAAAGTGGAATTTGAAAAATCACTTAGGAGTGGAAGAAAAAAGTCTTACTGATGAAAGTTAGACCTGAAAGAGTAGAAGACTTGGAAAATGACAAACAAACTAAGAGAAGACTTTCAAACCGTGATGTTTTAAAACAACACGTAAGGGGACAACTTTGGAAGTAACAGAATTTTTTCTGATGCTCTAACTTTAAAAAAAAAAACCACAAGTAAATTATATGTAAATTTTCATATGATTAAAAGTGCAAGACAGATTTTTAAAAAGAGGTTGAATGGCAGAAGAAATGGTGCAGGGCACATGGAATAGAGCTTTCGAGCGATGTTAGCAAAACACATCTTCAAACAAGATAAATGTTCAAACTGCTACCTGGAGGAGTGTTGTTGGGGTAGAAATCACTTTAACAACTCAGTTGCATTCTTTACTTATCATTGCTGGCCTGAGAGTCTGATGTTTTGTAACATCAGACCGTCTGTACAACCATTTTAGCAAGTTATCAAACAGGCTTCCAGTCATCTGCCTCCTCCATACGGTTCTGAGGATGAAGAGGAGTTAAGTAATGCAGTTATCCTGGAAACATTTTTACAACAGTTAAAATGCTGGGATCTTGTAGAACACTGATTAAACTTAAAGCAAAGACAGATATTCTTCTTCTTCTTCTTTCTTTTAATAGGATAAACATTGCCAATGATAGTGGTAGAACACTACTGAAATACTTAGGAAGAATGACGCTAATTTATTCATTCACATCAAGATTTTTATCCCTCTTGGTGTACATTTGTTGCAGGTCACTGTTAGGCTGATGGCCTATCATGGTCATTTTTGCCTTAGACTATTTCATAAACAAAACATAACTCATTTAAATGCTACTGGTATTTTTTCAAAAATGGAAATAAAATATAAAATGAGTTACCCAGTAGCAGGTTAACCTTGCCACTAAGAGCAGAAGATTCACAAATATATAATCCCTCCAGGCAGTCCACACTTCATAAACATCTCACACACACGTCCCCCACATTTATGGGTATATAAGTAGTCAGGTAGCTTTTTCTAAACACAAAAAGATAAATTTTCAACATAAGTGACTTTTATTAGTTGATATTTAAGATGCTTATATTACACATGGAAATATTTAATCTGGAAGCTGGTTGAGTAATTTAACTTGCCTGCTTAGAAAATTAATTTTTGCTTCCTTTTTGCTAATAGAAATGATAACTGTTTCCTACATGAGACCTTTTCCTCCACCCCTTCTCCATAGGTCTAGACTTAAAAGCAGATAATTACCAGATAGACCATCAAGCTTTATGTATGGGCAGGAAACAGGTAAACCATGGTATCATGAAAGTCTAAAAGTCATCCATTAACTCACAGCCAGTAGATGGACAGAAAGGAGGGCAGGGTGGAGGGATGGGGAGAGAGAGAGAGAGAGGAATGGAGGGAGAGAGAAGAGAGAAAGAGAGAGCAGGAGAGGGGGGGGGGAACATGAATAGTTAAGTAATTGGGGTCATATAAAAAAATAAAAACGTTTTCAACTTTTTCACACTTGAAATATTCTATTCTCAGGAAGAGTAATTGTCTTAACTTTATTCAAACCAAAATGAAGTAAAAGGTTGATGCATTAATATTCCAGATTCACGTTACAGATAAATTGGCGTGTCAAATCTTCCCAAGACTAGGGTTATCCTCTTTTACCAGTATGAAATAATATAATGCTGCATTTTATATATATAGTTTTGTATTTCAGAGAAAATCACTCAGGATCATTGAGATTGAGGATAATTTGTCTCTAAGTAAATGTGTTTATGTCTCACATATGAGATGAAATCACACATCTGCAAGCAGTTTGCCTTATGGATAGGATGATTCTGCCTCAAAACATTGTCCTCACAAATTTGACTTGCCACGTGGAATGCTTATTTGCTCCTTAAATGCAAATATGCAACCTAGGAGAATGGATTCATTAATTCATTGCACTTTCATGAGGAACACAAAACCAAGAGATAAAAATACCACCTGGATGACTGAGAAGGGAATTTCATCAGCCACTGTGATGGGTAACAAACTGTTTTATTAGTTTTGTTTCTTTTCTTTTCTTTTTTGGTACTGGAGATTGAACTCAGGGGCACTCGACCACTGAGCCACATCCCCAGCCCTATTTTGTGTTTTATGTAGAGAAGGAGTCTCACTGAGTTACTTAGTGACTCGCCGTTGCTGAGGCTGGCTTTGAACTTGCGATTCTCCTGCCTCAGCCTCCCTAAGTGCTGGGATTACAGGCTTGTGCCACCGTGCCTGGATTGTTTTTAGTTTCTTAATACATTTCTATGGCTACTATTATGCCCATTTTACAGATGAAGAAAATATGAGATTAAATATTTTTTCTAAAATCACATAGCCAGTAAATCTGATTTCTTTCTTTCATATTTCTGCATAATGAGTGCTATTTTTTGTATTAGTATCACCAAAATAAAGCACCAGTGGTTTTAAAATCTTATTGTCAGATAATATCTTATGGGAAAAACTCTCTCATCTAAGAGTGGTATCTTTGGTTTAAATAGCCTAAGAATATTTAGAACTGCACTCTTGTAGCTGCTAAAGAATTTGCTTCTCATGATGTTTTCTCCTTTTAGAACATGAGAGGGTGGAGGTAGAGAGTGAAAGGTGACTGGGAAGTAGGAGTCACATCAGTTTACCTGAGAAGAGCAAAGTGTTCATGGGAAGTTAATAGGTGTTGGAAAGAGGATAAGGCTGGACAGTGGGTAGTGGAATTCATCACAGCAATGTGCTGCTCCTATTGCTTCTGGAGAAGGAATATTTACAGAAACAAGAGGGGTTGACAGAGAAAGTCTATATAATAACAATTTTCACATCCACGGCTGTGGTAATTTTTTTGATAATTTGTGTTAAAAAGAAATTTGAGTTTCTCTAAAAGAGAAGGCTGAGAGGATGACTTAATTACTATCTTCAAATATATGAGGGATTGTTACAGCATTTGGAAGATGACAACCAGCTGTTCTCTGTCTCCAAAGAGGAAAACAAGAGAAAATGAATTTACGTAGTGGCAAGGACTTAGACTGAAGAAAGAACATGATTATTATATATTTTGTTAACCATGGGATATTAAATGCATAAAGGGTAAACTGTATGGGAGGGAGGCTGTGGTCTTTTCTAAACTGGTGTTCAGGGTACACATCACTTGATCCACTCCATTCCTGGGCAAAAGATAGACAGCACTGAGGACAAAATCAGTAGGATTCCATTTGAAACAGTCTTGCTACCACTTGAGCTACATGATTTTTTTCAGAGGTTTTTGTAATGCTCAGAAATTTATTTTTTAAGATAATTCCAGGTGGAAATTAGTTTTTCCACATTGGATTATGACATTGACACCAGAACTTGATATTAATTTTACCTCTACCAAGTCTCAATTTTGAACTTTTACAATTACGAAAGAATGCCACAGTAGTCTTAACATATTAATGAAACTCTGGGCAAGTCTATTGTGCTACCTACCCTAGGAAGACCTTTTTTCTGTCGTACTAGACCTCTTAATGATTTCATTGCAAATTGAATCTTAGAGCTGTAACTCTTCTACAGAGAGTGGGAAAGGTTTTGTAAGATGTTTGATCATTTTGTCGATATGTTTGTAGTTTTAAGTTCTAATTGATAAGCTGATGAAGGTGATGCAGAATCTCTGTGGGAGACTCCTCAAAGATGAGGAGTCACTTTGGCACTCTAGTCAATGTAACTAATGTAGTCGGAGGTGGTGCTGCACACCTGTAATCCCAGTGAGTTGGGAGACTGAGGCAGAAGGATTGCAAGTTCCAGGCTCAGCAACTTAGCAAGATCCTAAGCAACTTAGTAAAAATCCGTCTCAAAATAAAAATAAAAAGGGCTGGGGATGTGGCTCAGTGGTTAATTGCCCCTGGGTTCAATCCCCAGGACAACACACACACACACACACACACACACACACAAATTAATGTGAAACTTTTTAAAAGAAGAATTTGAAACTGTTGGATAAAACATAGAATCTTTCATTATCTTAAACTCAGTTACTCATTATATGTTTTTATACTTTCACTGTTCTCTTTTAATAAATACATGTAGTATATAAGTGTATATTTAATAGGTACTAATTAAAAAATAAGTATATATTTTAAATAATGTAACAGTTACAGGTAAATTTTAGTCATCATCTTTGATCAAAAGACAGGTTTTTAAGCATTTCTTTAAAAAATTTGTTTTTTTTTAATAAAATCAGTTGTGTACAAGAGTGTTTCATAGTTCTTAATTCTCAAGACAAACATCCAACCCTCCACCCACACCCTACCCTGCTTCAGTGGTATTTCTGGTAACCCACCCATTTTCCTCTTACAGGAAGTTAATGGCTGAGAATAGACCCTCCTACAGAATTTATCATCATTAACAGATATTTTAGAGTAGAGATCTAGAGATGCTAACAAGCAAGTTTTTAAAAATCTAAGTGATGGTAGGGATTTACTTTCTTCAGAATGGAACTTATGGCTTACTTAACAGTTTTTCTTTCATTATACTTCAAAAATTAAGATATCCAGGACTTTGAGATGTAATATTAGGTCATTTATTCTTTGACTTTCTATTCTTTTAATGAATGAGCTCAATGAGAGAAACTTTCCTTTCGGCGTTGCCTTCATAGTGTCCCAGATGCAATTCCTATTAAAATCTCAATGACATTCTTCATAGAAATAGAAAAGTCATCATGAAATTCATTTGGAAAAATAAAAGACCCAAAATAGCCAAAGCAATCCTTAATAAGAAAAGTGAAGCAGGAGGCATCACAATACCATACCTTAAACTATACTAC
The DNA here is from genome assembly GCA_004024805.1 of Geosciurus inauris. Lineage (NCBI taxonomy): Eukaryota > Metazoa > Chordata > Mammalia > Rodentia > Sciuridae > Geosciurus > Geosciurus inauris. Next base: position 11,071 of record PVHX01017423.1, on the reverse strand, counting down.
AAAGCCATTGTAACAAAAATGGCATGGTATTAGCACTGAAACAGACTCATAGACCAATGGTACAGAATAGAAGACACAAACACAAACCCACATAAATAAAGTTATCTCATACTAGACAAAGGTGCCAAAAACATTCACTGGAGAAAAGATAGCCTCTTCAACAAATGGTGCTGAGAAAATTGGAAATCCATATGCAATCAAATGAAATTAAATGCCTCTTACTCTGCATGAAATTCAACTCAAAGTGGATCAAGAACTTAAGCACTAGAACAGAGAACTTGTGCCTAATGGGAAAAAAAGTAGGCCAAATCTGCACCATGTTGGCTTAGGAACTGACTTCCTTAACAAGACTCTGAAAATGCAAAAAGAAAAATCAAGAATCAATAAATGGGATGTATTCAAACTAAAAAGCTTCCTTTCAGCAAAGGAAACAATCTATAACATGAAGAGAGAGCCTACAGAATGGGAGAAAATCTTTACCACCTGCACCTCAAATAGAGTATTAATCTCCAGGATATATAAAGAACTCAAAAAACTCAACACCAAATAACTCAATCAATAAATGGACTAAGGAACTAAACAGACACTTCACAGAAGAAATACAATTGATCGGTAAATATATGAAAAAATGTTCAATATCTCTAGCAATTAGAGAAATGCAAATTAAAACCACTCTATGATTTCATTTCACTCCAGTCAGAATGGCAATTATCAAGATTACAAGCAACAACAAATGTCAGTGAGAATATGGGGGGAAAAAAGGGTCACTCATACATTGCTGGTGGGACTGCAAATTGGTGCAACCATTATGGAAAGCAGTATGAAGATTTCTCAGAAATCTTGGAATGGAACACCATTTGACCCAACTATCCTTGGTTTATAACCAAAAGACTTAAGATCAGCATACTACAGTGATGCAGCCACACCAATGTTTATAGCAGCTCAATTCACAATAGCTAAACTGTGGAACCAACCTAGATGTCCTTCAATAGATGAATGGATAAAGAAACTGTGGTATATATACACAATGGAATATTACTCAGCTTAAAGAAGAATGAAATTATGGTATTTTCAGGTAAATGGATGGAGCTGGAGAATAAGTGAAATAAACCAATCCCCCAAAACCAAAGGCTGAATGTTTTCTCTAATATGAGAATGCTAATTCACAATGGAGGGGGCTACAGAAAAATAGAGGTACTTTGGATTAGGCAGAGGGAAGTGAAGGGAGGGAAGGGTTCATAGGGATAAGAAGGATGAATTGGGCATTATTACACTATGTACATATGTGATCACACAACCAGTGTGATTCTACAACCTGTACAACCAGAAGAATAAAAAGTTGTATGGTGCATGCCTGTTATCCCAGCATTTTGGGAGACTTGGACAGGAGCATCTCATGTTCAAAGCCAGCCTCAGCAAAGGCGGCTAGGCACTAAGCAACTCATTGAGACCCTGTGTCTACGTAAAACATAAAATAGGGCTGGAAGGGCTGGGGATGTGGCTCAGTGGTCGAGTGCCCCTGAGTTCAATCCCTGGTACAAAAAAAAGAAAAGAAAAAAAATAGTTGTGCTCTACTTGTGTATGATGTGTCAAAATGCATTCTATAACTAATTAGAAAAAAATAATAAATAAATAAACACCTTAAATCAAAAATGAAAAAAAAAGTAAGATTTCATAAACGGAGGGAAGAAGGGAGGGAAAGAGTAAGTACTGGGGACTGACTTAGAACAAATTATATTCTTTATATAATATTATATTACATATTCTTGTAATCATGTCAAAGTGATTCCTAATGTTATGTATAACTAAAAAGAATCCATAAAAAGAAAAAAATAAGGTATCATAGTTCATCACCATTGACAGTAGCTTTTCCTGTATTCCATGTATATGAACAGGAGGGGCACTATTGTTTTATAAACACAGTGGTGTTACTTTTTCTCCTTAAGAAAATCTGTATTTCACTTGTTACCATAAAATGGCCCTCCATGCACTTTTTTTTTACATCAATATGAGTTGTTTACCTGTCTGCTAATAGCAATTAGATTTCTTGTTAATGATCAGTTTGTAATTGAATGCTGCTAGCTAGTCATTAAAACCTAAGAGATCAGAAGAAACAATTTCTCAGGCTCATGCCACCTTGCTCTGGAGGTTTTTAAAATAGCTCCATGGCTACATAGATTTTCCTTTGAAATTTGCTTCTTAAGTAGAAGGGTGGTCAGGTACTAATGCTTTGTTCCTAATACATAGGCCATTAAAATAAGTATTTTTCTTGTAGGATTTCCATTTTAAGATAGCTAATAAGAGACATTAATCCCATAGGATGTACTGAAAACAAGGAGAACCCTACAATGTTTTAATTCTTAACTATATGTACATACTAGAGTGCTTTCTATTATATCCTATGCTTAATGAGTTCTACTAGAATGGGATCTCAATAAGCATTATGTTTTAGTCAGCTTTTTCTTTGCTGTGACTAAAGGATGCAAACAGAACAATTGTAGCAGAGGAAAAGTTTATTTGAGGGCTCATGGTTTCAGAGTTCTTAGTCCATAGAAGGCCGGCTGCATTCCTTGGGCTGGAAGTGAGGCAGAACATCATAGCAAAAGAGTGTGGTGGAGGGAAGCAGCTCACATAATGATCAGAAAGCAGAGAGAGAGGTCTCCACTTGTCAGATACAAATACATACCCCCAATCCATGCCCCCGATTCCCACCTTCTCCAGCCACACCCTACCACTTCAATTACCACTCAGTTAATCCCTATCAAAGGATTAACTCATTGTTGGGTTAAATTTTCACAACCCCATCATTTCTCCTCTGAACCTTCTTGCATTGTCTCACACGTGAGATTTTGGGGAACACCTCACATCCAAACCATAACAACATAGGATAATCAACATTACCAATGCTTCCTAACATCCTTTCCTAGAAAATTCAATGCTGCATACTTTATAAGGTGGCATTTCAAACTATTTTTTTCTCCTCAATTTCTAATATACTGTTTCTATCCCCTCACAGCATATTTGGAGAGGAAATCAAAGCTATAGAAGAAGAGTACAGTCTTTTCACCCTAGTTGCATGGCATAGAGGAAGCCGGTTGAGAGGATGCCCTCCCTGAAGGACACGGGAAAGATTTCCAGTGACAGTCTTCCTCTTAGTTTGCAGAGTCAGCAGGACTCTAGAGTTCCTTAATCCATTGGCCAATGCACTTTGCCTTTGTTGGGGCGGGGGAGTTACTGGAAATGAACTCAGGGACATTCAACCACTGAGCCACATCCTCAGCCCTGTTTTGTATTTTTTTTTTTTTTTTTTTAGAGACAAGATCTCACTGAGTTGCTTAGTGCCTTGCTAAATTGCTGAGGCTGACTTTGAACTTAGGATCTTCCTGTCTCAGCTTCCCAAGCCGCTGGGATTACAGGTGTATGCCACAGCATCCAGCCTCAGTACATTTTTTGGAAAACTGAGACATATTGCTGGTTCTTTTTAGGAACTGTGCCCTGGCTTGCAAACATATGAATTCACAAAGAGCTTTGCTGCTATGCAAAGTCCACATTTGATGTGTATAAGGTATACTTACTATTATATTTCACAAACAATCCTAAATATACACATACACATAAGCAAAGAAATACACATACATATATGAAAATACTACCTAGACATTTAGAATTTATAAGGCCATTGGGTTTTGTTTTCAGAACTTGATTTTTAAAAATTTCTTCTTCTGCTTAGGTCAATAAAGCAATGTGTTTTCCTGTAACTTCTCTCTCAAGGACTGATTGCCAGGCAGAATTGTTTAAAAGTTTTTTGCCCTTTAACTTTATTAAATGCCTGACATTTAACAACATTAGCTGATGGCAGAAGATGAGTCTTGCTCTATGTACTGTATCCTGGAATATGATGCAAAACATAAAAGAGAAATCTGGATAGAAATGTTGTCTCGTATTGGGAAGTCACTGTTTAATCTGAGTTATTTGGGGGAAGAAAAATGACTCATAGGAGCTAAGCATTCTCAAAGATGGTGATATTGCGGGGGTTTGGCATGACTCTTCATTAATCTTATTTCAATTAGAATTCTTTACTGCCTGCAATTAGCATGTTGGTACTGTGAAGCATCTGTACTATACATGTATCAGTGAGAATTTTCTAAAAGAGAAACAGGCCATTTGGCATTTTAAAGACAAATTTCCATTTTGGGTAATTCAATAAATTCTTATGCTTTACCTATAATCTCTCTCTACCCCACCCCTCTAGAATTGTCCCTTAGAGCTAGTAAAATGTTTTGAATCAATATTAAACATGTTGCACACCAGCTCTTGCACATCTACTGGAATGCACCTTGACAGTGATGGAATTCCATCATAATCACTTGATAGTTGTATATAGTTTAGCCTGGTGATCTGCAAACATTTTTTAAAAAGTCAGAGAGCAAATATGTAGATTTGTGGGCCACGTAGTCTCTGTTGTAACTTCTCTACCCTTGTAGCTCACAAGCAAGCAGCCATACACAGTGTGGAAATAAGCGGCTATATCTGCTTGACAAGAAAGCTTTATTTAAAAATAACAGGTAACTGGCTTGTGAACATAGTTTTTCTGACCCTTCACCCATTTTGTGGTATGGGATGTGGAAAAAAACGTATCACTTTCAAATATTCTACTTAAATTATTTTTGTTCTTTAGTCAAATTAATTTTATAGATCACATTTAATACTGCTATTTCTCTAATATATATGTTTATATACATATAAACATACACATTTATTAATCAATTTAAAGGGATCTTATCAGATCTTATCAGATCCCTTTAAATTGATTAATACATTTCATATGCTTATATTAAGAGAAAGACACTATGCTGTGGTAGGTGCTGTGGAGGCATCACTAGAGATGACAAAGATAACAAACTCAAGGAATTTATGGAGTAGGAAGAAAGCAAGTGTACTCAACCTAATACAAGGCAGAATGTAAGGGCAGAATGAGAGGAATAAAATGCTTTTGAGATTCAGAGGATGAGGGCATAACACTGTTGATGTATTCTTTTGGAATTTCAATAGGGCTAGACTACAAGGTGATGCATCTATCATCATTCATTCATTCACTCACTTAATCACTGAACAATTCATTCAAGGACTTTAAATAAATCATGTATGATGCACCAGGCATGGCATTATTGCTGGAATAAGGGAGGAGTGGAACAGCAGCAGCTCACAGGGGAAGAGGAAGGTTTAAAGCAAGGAGGGCAAAAAAGGGGAAGCTTAATATAATCTGCACAAGTCCAAAAGGATTTGTCAGAGAAAGCATTTAACCTGAGTTTTACCAACCATACAAAGAGAGACATGAAAGGTAGTTTGGAAAAGACAAGAAAAGCAATTATTAGCCATGCTATTATCTATTAACAATATATTTAAGAAAGGACGTGGTGAAAAAAGATTCCACAGATTGAAAATAGGAAGCCCACAAACATCAAGCAGGTATATCACCGAAAGCAACAATATCAACAAACAATAAACATATCCCTAACCTTAATCAAAATGATATTATGATGTAGTATAATAAATAGTGGAGTGGGATTAGCAAAGCTTTATAAACACATAAAGTCAATGTTAGCTCTAACATAAACTTGGCTAGAGGCAATAAGAAGTGTCAGCATTAATTTCAGAATAAGACATAGGTCTGGAGACATATGCTGATTTTGCCACTTACTATATCATCTCAGGCAAGTTATCAAACCTCTGAGTGCAAATAACTACACAATAGCTACAAGATGGCAAGACAATGGTTTCAGGTTGGTGACAATTGTATGCATTGCACCCAGTCATGACAATTTCAAGAGAAAGAAGAGAGACGATAATTTCATGGGACTTGCTTGACAGTAAAGATGAGTTCCCAAAAGCATGTCACTAGATTTTCTTTTACATCTCACTGGTCAGAACTGATCATTTGGCCATTTCTGAACCAATCATTGTCAAAATGATTGAGTTTCTTGTCAAAATCCTTGAGCCTCTCTGTGGAGCTGAAGGTGAAGTGGAGATCATCTGAGACACAAGGAATTGGGAGAAAGGGCTGGGAATTTTCAGAAAAACAGAAATTTGATAGGAAAGAATGGGTATAAAATCCTGTGATGTCATTCTACTTTTTTGCAGATTACAGTATTGTAGTAGAATAATAGGATGCAATTCTGATATACTCTTGCTATTTTCAATTTAATACTTTCAGTTTTCTTTGGTAACTTTTTTCTGGTTTTTGGTCTCTGGTGATTTGGAAGGCATGCACCTTCTTTTTCTTCTATTTATCATTATCTTTAAGTGAAAATTTTTCTGAATCTGTGGTTATCTAATTATAAACAGTAAAATTGCTTTTTACCTACTCCATATAAGATGAGCAATGGTTACACTTTCTTCTCTCTAATTTTTTATAGGCTACTATTTAAGTTTCAAATAGGTTACTATTTACTTTTACCATTATTGGCTATTTATTTTTTTACCTTTATAACACCAAAATTTTACCAAGATAGATCTAGAAATGAATAATCCATCTTGAATTCTGCTAGAAAAGATCCTTTTAAATTTGTAAACTCAATTCTCACTTTCATGGGTAGATCATTCTTCTTGTATTATTTACATATTCATTGCTTCTTGCTTTTCTTTTGAAATTCTTTTAAAATGTTTACTGGATCTGTCCTGTAAGCTTCTGGCCTGAGAAGAAGGAAATATTGTTTTGTTACAATTTTTCTCTCAACTTTTAAAAAATTTTTTGAACTTGATTTTTGCATCTTGATTTATGTGTGTGTTTCATGTGTGTGTGTGCACACCACGCACACATGCATGCATGTTTTGTAGGGTAGTGGTATGGAGCGTGCTCTGCCCTTTATTTAAGTCCCCTGGATCTCATCCTCTTATGACTGTGAGGGCAGTACTCTACAGTCAACAGTACTAAATAACACTTCTTAGTTGATGACTTAGTATGTATAAGCCTTATAATCTTGTTAAAAAATTTTTGTTGGTCTTTTAAATACATTTTTATTCTAAATTATTCTCCACATCAAATTCAATAAAAAGATATTCAGGTGAAAGAGAGAATTCTCAAAAGCCTGTAGCACCAGCTTCCATATTATTCACATTTCCTTCTTGGTGGTCAGCACATCAGCTTCATTTATGAATCATTCTTTGAATATTAAAATTCTTATGCTCATTTTTACTCTAACAGCTCTACTGTCACTGGGTTTTATGATCACAACATGTTATCCAGGGTGGGACATGTTCTTTCTTTCATTTAATAGAGAAACAGGTCATTCTTGAGAGGTGAGATGACTAACCTAAAGTCGTACATCAATTAAACAAGGTGTTCTATTTAGAACCAGCTTTTCTGACAGTCACTGCTTAGGGTTCATGCTGCATTTTAATGTAGCTCTTAAATATGTATGGTTGAGTCCTTAGCTTGCCATGCTGTGTTGCTTGTCCAGAGTCTCCATTTATCTCAATCTCCTGTATGTCTAATGTCCAATCCTTCCTTCTCTAAGTTCCAGTTTAAAATTATAAGTAAAAATGCTTTCTACATATTGGGTAGAATACATTATCTGATTTGAATAAATACCCTAATTAACAGAATCCAACTTTTTCTTTTCATATTGGACATCTGTGTTAACATTTTGTAATATTTAGTCACCGTGATACTGGATCACTGATTTGTTGTTTGCTTTGAATATTTTCTCCCACACATTGTACTGTGAATACTTTCTCATTTATTTACTTGTGACTGAAGTCATCAAGGGAAAAATTGACATATTCTTTTAGAATTTTAATGGGCAAACATTATAAAGCTATTTTCTATTGTGAATCAGTAATTTTAGTGCTAATTGCCACAAATAAATTTACTCCAAAATAAGGTTTTAATCTTATAGAAAATCTATATTACACCTACCCTTGCTATGATGTGTACATATCCCAAATTGCTGTAATCACTGACATGTTTCCATGTTATTATTAGCTGTTAATAGTATATTTAAGAAATGGCATATTTAAATTGAAAACAGGAAGTCCATAGACATCTACCTAATATGAACTTCAAAAATAACAATACCAAAACAAAAAACCATAGCTATTGAACTATAAAATCTGAATGTGAAGTGTACCAATTATTTGAATGCCAGAAACAAAACAAAACAAACAAATGGACACTTACAGAAAATTAATCAACAACTCTAAGATCTTGGATTCTATTATTAGGGGAATAGATAACTGAGTTGTGATAGATATTTACTACGGATTTATGCTATGGTTAGAAACAATGAAATGGATAGCCATGCAATACCATCTTCATTTCTTAAAGGGTAGACTTTAGCAAAAGGAGTAAAATTAGAACTATGTCCATACCATTAAGGTAAGTTAAAAGCACATTCATGTACACTTACACACAGAAACACAATGTGCAAAGAAATTTTATGTATACAAAGTCATGTATTGATATTTTAATAGATTCCTATGTGGAGGAGGGGAATGAATTCAGGGTCAAGGATATAGGAGAAAACAAGAAGAACTGAAAAAATAAATTAAAAAAAGGGCTTTAAATGGACCAAGGATGGCAGTGTGCCAACAGTTGAGGATTATTGGGATTACGATTCATTAAACTTTCCTCACTAGTAGAACAGATTTATTTTAATGTTGCCCTTCTGGAAAGACTCATGAACTGAAAGTCAGAAAACTTTAGTCTTTCCTTTGCCAAATTTGCTATGATAGTGACCAGCATTATAAACTTGACCAAGCTGCATCAACTCTTGGATTGTGGATTTCTTTAAATGCAAGTGTCTGACAAAATGATGCTCCATAAAATCTATTTTGACTTTAAACTTTAATACAGATATATTCATTTGTTTATATATACTGCAAGAGTCCATACATGTGTATGGTTACTAGAAGTGATTTAGTTAATTCTTAGTTTTAAAAAATAGGTTGATAGAAACCCTTTTCTCCTTTAGACAATATGAAGAAAAGAACTTTCCCATTTTGCACGCCACAGGACCTGCTGGTGTTCACTTTGGTTTGGGGTGTCTGCCTGGATGGTGATCTTGTGGAGGTAACAGAGCACATGATGTTGGGGTAGATGTGACTATTGTCAAGGATCAGTACTTCCCACTCCAAGTATTAGGTGGCTCCAGAGGCTGGGTTATCACTTCAGGAATTGTTTACTATTGTGAATAGGCTTTCCAGACAGACTTGCCTCCCACCTGTGCTCCTGATTCGCGACTGTTTCCTGCTTTGTCACTCATCTCTGAGGTCAACTCTAACTTCCTCTCACCTGCTTGGCTCTTTGGCTTATTGCTTTAAGATGACTCTGGCCTGGATGGGATGCTTCTTGGCTATATTTGGTGGTGGTGGATGTATTTGTGGCTGTTACTCCTTAAAAGCATCTGTACAGAGGATCAACCAGATTCTAATCCACTGCCCTGAAATCCTTTGCTGCTGTCATACCACTCTAGTTTATTTCAGCATCCTTGCCTCTGTTGGGTTAAGCAACTTACAATAGGCACTTGATGACTCTGATGCAATCTTGGATTGAACTAAATTATACCAAGAAATTCACATTTGGTACATGTCTATAGTGCCAGTTTTACTTTCCTGGTGGAAGGAAATCATGATGGATATATGGCTGGTACTATATCTAAATTAGCTTTTTCAAGATAAAATTTTCTCATATTCACATTTTTTTAATGATTTTAAAATTGCCTAATTACATATTCTATGACAGCTTGGCTGTGCTGGGAATTGAACTCTGGGCCTTGAACCCACTTGCTTGCTAAGGTAGTGCTGAGCTACACACCCCCACATCCCTGTATTGAGTTTTAAAAGGAAGAAAGGACTCCAGGCGGGAGGAAGGCTGTGAGCCCTCATGTATTAAATTATATTACGTTCTTCCTCATGATTTTTCATGTACTGTTCTCTAATTATATGTATTAAAAATTTTAAAGTTTATTTAGATTTTTTATATATGCATACATGTGCACAATAAACAGCATAATTTGATACATTTCATTCCCCAGTACCTCTGCTTTTCCTCCCCTCACTTGCCCTGATCTCCTTCTTCTGTTCTACTGAACTCGCTTCTATTTTTTAAAAATTTGTTCTAATTGGTTATACATGGCAGTAGAACTCATTTTGACACATAGTACATAAATGGAACACAACTTCTCATTCCTCTGGCTATATATGGTGCTGAGTCACACCAGTAGTATAATAGTACATGTATATAGGGTAATAATGTCTGTCTCATTCTACCATCCTTACCATCCCATTGCCCCACCCCTTCCTTCACTCCCCTCTGCACAACCCAAACTTCCTTCATTCTTCTCTACCTGCCCCCACTATGGATCAGTAGCTGCTCATCAAAGAAAACATTCAGCCTTAGTGTGATGTTCTCTAGTTCCATTTACCTGCAAATGCCATGATTTCATTCATCTTTAAGGCTGAATAATGTTCTATTGTGTACATGTACCACATTTTCTTCATCCAATCATTTGTTGAAGGGCATCTAGGCTGATTTCATTGTTTAGCTATTGTGAATTGAGCTTCTATAAACATTGACATGACTATATCACTGTAGTATGCTGATTTTAAGTCCTTTGGGTATAAACTGAGGAGTGGGATAGCTGGGTTAAATGGTGGTTCCATTCCAAGTTTTCTGAGGAATCTCTGTACTGCTTTCCAGAGTGATTGAACCAACTTACAGTCTCACCAGCAATGTATGGGTGTACCTTTTCCCCCACATCCTTGCCAACACTTATAATTGCTTGTATTCTTGATAATTACCATTATGACTGGAATAAGGTGAAATCTTAGAGCAGTTTTGATTTGCATTTCTCCAATTGCTAGAGATGATGAACATTTTTAACCTTTTAATGTTATATATGTGTATACATCTCACAGGGGGTCAAATTCCTTCTAAAACAAAGAACATTAAACCAAACCCATATATAACAAAATAATTGCAATTCCATCCAACAATTACAAATAACTAACCAAGTTAAATTATTTTTCTTATAATGTTACTTGTACTTATAAGTTTTTTTTTTTTTTTTTT
>PVHX01017422.1:0-40026 GCA_004024805.1 Geosciurus inauris | reverse complement strand
AGGTATACCTCGAACTCTAAGTGATTGTTTAAAAGTCTGCTGACCATTAGCCTGAATTGTGAAGGCTATCTATGTTGCAGAATCAGAAGTCTAAGTTGTTTCAAAGGAATGCTCATTCAAAGATTTATTATTTTGGTCTCCTACTTCTCTCAAATATAGGATGCCTTGACAGATGGGCTAGTGTTAGTAGAAATAGAATCAGGAAACCCAATTTACAAGTCCTAAAAACATAATCTGAAATATAGAATGCAGTGGTTGGCAACTATTATCCTCAGCTTTGGGGTCTGAGCTAAATAAAAGTTAGAGAAGAAATGCTTCATTTTACAACCTATTTCACTAACATGCCTGAATTTGCATTTTTACCATATAATCTAAAAATTACAGCCAACAATGATTTTCTAGAACGTGGTACCTTTTCAGGATTAAACATTTGCTGAATTATCTATGTCATTATGTTCAGTTCATTCAACATTTTTTAAAAATACATTTTCCCTTATAAATTTACCTCTTATGTAATTGATAAAAATATTTTGCTAATATTCCATCTTGGATAATTGATCATCTAAAATGAGTAATTGTATATATTTTGTCATGTTGAAGATTATATTTAAGAAAACATTTCACAAATGCATTTTTGGAACTGGTTCAATCTCCACATATAAAAAATAAAGTGAACAAACTTGTTATTTTAATATATATTTTCTTTTTTATATACTTAGTCAAATAATATAGGACTGCATATTCAAAGAATGGCATTCAATTTCATTTTTTGAATATGTGTTTTGTGATGGTTGCAAGCTCACTTAAATATGAAAAATTAAATTAGCAACTATGTGTATTTACTGTTTTAAAAATTTTAGGTAATCTGCTCAAAACAGGAGAATTCATAATAACTTAAAGGAATTACTATGATATATAAAAGTTAGAAAAAGGTATAGAAATGTTCACAAATGAGAGAAAAGGTATTAGGTTTTTTCCTTATCATAGAGATTTTCTAATTTTAATGTAATTATATTAAATGCTGTACAATTACCTTCTTTCCTAGGCTGTGATTTCCCACAAAAAAAAATTTTGTTAGAAAGTAAATATAATTTTCCCATTATATGGCTCCCAAGGAATTGTTTTAAAATGAAGCTATTTTATTTATTTATTTTGTTTTTTATTTTATTTGTTCCTTTTAGTTATACATGATGGTAGAATCTACTTTGATATATTTATACAAGCATGGAATATATCTCATTCTAATTAGGACCCCAATCTTGTGCATGCATGCGATGTTGACAGTCACTATTTAAAATAATGACAAGGGGATATTTTAGCCTGTTAGAAATTAGAGGAAAAAAAATGTCTATGTTCTTTTAAATGTAGACAGATTTGTTCAGATCATGAATAACTTCAAACTAAGTCATAAGTTTTCCTCAGTCTTGTGCTATACTGTTGTACCTGTCAAATCACCTGTGTCAAGGGTGATTCTGAAATAACAAAGGCCAGGGGAATATGATTTTATTGTTAGGTTTACTGGAGCTGTGTATCTGTTGAACAATCAACAAATTGTTCTCTATATTGTGTTTGTTCTATTCTTGTAAAAATCTTATCTTATACTGACAGACATGTTCCTTAGGTTTTTCACTTCATTTGAAAACCTCTTCATCCTGTCTCTTTTATTTAATGTCTTGATGCTCTACAACAGCATGAACACTGAAAACCTTGAACAAAGTGAAGATGGTACATAAATATTATCAAGATGTTTGTCACCATAATAGGTAAAAATATTTACTGAACATGCAATGGTCAATTTTAGTCCTAAGATAATAGGCTTCTTCTATTTGACAATTAATTAAGTTCATTTACCATTTCTATCATTAATCAAATTTGCATGTCCAAAATTTCAGATAAATATAATAGTTTCTCTGAAGTTCTAAGTTTATCTGATAAAATTTTTACAAGTTATATAACATCAACACATAGCTTTTAAAAGCCATAAGGAAGTATATGTACATATTTTTAAAAGAATATAGGTATGCATACCTATATATACACAGTAATTTTGTGACATCAATAATGTCACTTGTTTTGTGACATTGTTAATGACACTTCAGTATATTGCTATCTGTGAGCATAGAAATTTCTGCACCAGTTTAAGTAATTAATTTACTGTGGATAAGGTCTCTAAACCCAAATAAGCAATCATATTTGGGAATTATATAATCAAATGGTTAACCTGCTTACATGTAAACTAATTATGAAAGTCAAATGAATTTAGCTCAGTGAAAGAATTTCCCAACAAAAAGGAGTCTCTCACTACTAACATAGCACAAAGGCATAACACAAACAAGTTACTGCATAGTAGTAGAAAGTCAAATCATCATTAATATGAAATCAATGGAAATGTGTGCACACTGAATAATTCAGCCTCAAAATATCAGTGACACAAAAATCTATATAAAATAAGTTGAAAAATACAAAACCAGAATCACAGTGAGAAATGTTAACACATTTCACTCAGTAAATGAGAGTTAGGGAAATACAATATAGGTAAACAGAGATTTAAGTAACAAAAATCAATAAGCTTTTGTATGGATTATATTTGGAAGACTGCATCAAAAACTTTAGCACACACACACTGCTAGAGCTCATACAAAAAGTATTTAAAAATAAACTCTGATGTAAGACCTATTTTATATAATAAAGTATGTTTTGGCCCCATTAAATACCACCAATAGGACAGTTAGTGGTGAAAAATGTTAAGCATTCTATGTAAGAGTGGGGATTATACATAAGGGCCTACTTCTCTTGAACATTTTATTTAAGCTTTTATCTAGCATAGAGAGGCAAAATTTGAAAACAAAACAAATTCTCAGTAGTACTGAGGAGAAAAAAATCTATACAGATTTTTATAGGTGGTAATTTTCTATAGTCCATATAAAAAATAAGTAGTTAAAATAGTTGTCAAAGCTGTTGATCATAAAATTAATATGTAGAAGTCACTCGTAATTATACACAACAAACACAAAAATTTCAAAACTGAAATTTTAGAAATTTCATGCTACATCAAAATAAGTAAAGTTCCTGGGAATTAATCAAATAAACATTCTTCAATCTTGAAAAGAAAAGAAATTAAATTGTTTTTAAAGAAATTAATGCAGGCAAATGTAAAAGAAGGGATATGTAATATCCATTACTTGGATGATTATGTTGTAAATATGTAAATTTTCCCAAAATTGATCAAATATTCAACGTGATTCCATTCAAATTCCTACCACTATTTAATCTCCTATTTTGATTGTTTCTGTGTTTGGAAACTTGACAGGCTCATCATAAGAGTACATAAATGTATAAAGGTTCAAGGGGAAATTGCCTTGTCATATAAAAAGATATAGTCCAAAACTACAGAATTTAATAAACCGTGGTATTGCCGTATGATAAATAGAACAAGACAAAAGAATGGAGAGCCCCCAACAACCATGTATGTGTCAACACCAGGTATGCAAAAGCCATTACAGTGGTGGTGTGTGGACACTCTAAGGATGCTGTGACAACCAATTTCACTCTTAAAATAATATTGACACTTCTGGTTATTTTTCTATTTGGCCCCTATAGCAATTCTCTAGCCTCCTCTTCCTTTTCTTATTTCCTAGGAAAACTTTTATGTACTGTCTTTCACAGACTTCCTTGCCCTCTGACTTATGGTTGGATTCAGCCAACAGTACCAGCAGATCCAAATGCAGTAGGAGAGAAAAACCTGGATGTTTCTCTTTTGGCAGCCTTACTGCTTCACCTCTTTTCCTTTACCAAAGTGAATACCAGCCTTTCTCATATTAGAGGTAGCATTGACTTCACACTGACTTCTAAAATTTATCTGCTTGAACTTTCCTTATTTGTTTATCAAACTCTGTTTATACCTTGGTAAAAAAACCTTCTAACCTACTTTGTTCTATCATCATTTATATAGGACACATTTAAAAAAACTTGGAAAATGTTATAGGACAAACAAAATTGATCAATTTAACTTTATATAGGTGCCCTATATATGAGACAATGGGACATAATGAACTAATTATTCCTTTCCCAAATGTGGAGTCTGAATGCAATGGTTGATATTTGCTGACAACTTGAGGAATCACCTCTTCTCTTCCCTTTGTGTCTTTCATCTGAACAGCTGAGAAGAAAGTATGAGTGCTCTCTTTTCTGCTACCACGATTCAAACCATCCAAGCCCAGCCCAAATGTTGGAACCCTTACTCCAACCCCACTGCCCAGCAACAACAAAATCCTCAAACCTGTCTCCTTGCCCTACCCTTTCAAGCCTTTTCAGACCTGCTTGGAAGACCTGTCTTGCTCTCCTACAAACCTCATTATATAGGTCATGAGTATTTTCATAGCCACTTAGTAGATAAGTGGCATCATTGGTCTAAACTTCTAAACCAAATTTTGGTTCATCTTGATTTGGCAAGGTTGTTACAATTGACACTCTGAGGAGCATGCCTGGCTAATGGGCACCATTTTGTATCTGTCTTTTCTTGCCTTATGTTGCTAACTGTTGCTTGATGAGGGGCACACACTGTGCGCACAGAGCTGCTGCCTGCTGACTCGCTTGTCCTTTGATCTGGGTTGCTTTGTGTTGCATTGTTGAGACCCACTGAGCCTCTGTTGTAGATTTAGCTCACCTAAGTCAGAAATTTCTATATTTGGCATTTAGGGACGAGAGTATGGGATTAGAGCTCTCCCTGTGGCCATGCATCCTGTGCCTCTGTCTAGATCTACTTATATGTCTTAAAATGAAATTGTGACTGAGGCTACACTCAGGGAAAGACTGTGATCAATGGATTGTATGTGTCAACTGAGCATTGACCCTGGATCTAAACAGCACTGAGAGGAAAGACCCCCTGTAGGAGTTATGGAACAATCAAGTGGCCATTGCTTATGAAAGAGAAGTCATTAGGGAGTTATAAAAGAAAAAATCAAGAACAAGAACAGGGGTAAATAAAGCAGCCATTGTGGTGGTGCACTGAGGTCTACTCTTCTAAGAGCAGGTGGCTTACTAGGATTCTTAAATATCTCTGCTGTTGCTATTTTCATGTCTTTACTTCAACAAAGATCTTATTCTTTCAGTTATAAGAAAGAATATCCATGCTACCCCTGTGGCACAACAGAGGAGTGAGCCACACCCAACTGCACCCACGGTCACTGAATGCTACAATACAATTGTTTCCATAGGAGAATTTGTTAATCCTGATGATACTGACAACAATTTCTAGAAAAAGTTATTTATAAACATGTGCATAGTAGCATATGCAGTTAAAAAAATGAATAAGTACTTTAAAAGGCAAGCTGGCAAGAGAGCAGGCAGGTAGGAAGCCAGAGCTGCAGGAAGACAGGAAGGAAGGAAGGACAAATAGACACTGAATATGAGGGATATGCAGGGAGAAAACAAAAGAATAAAAACTTAAAATTAAGGTCCATAATATAATCCAACTGGAAGTCTAGAGTTTTACAAGAATTTATCCAAAAGAAAAGATAAAAGGTCATGATCAGCTGCACCCCCCATCCTCACCTTTACAATATAGGTTGTAGATTTTATGTCAACATCTGCTGAAGTACATCCACTGGCAAATCTTCATGGGCTTAATCGATACAGTGGCTGAAATTACATTTGTACCAAGGGATCCCATAAATTTAAACAAGGTACTGCCTATAATCTTAGAGGAGTTATAGCACATAAAGTAAAGGACAGATAGATATACCTGATTTCAACTACTCCCCTGCTGAGTTCCCCATGGTCACATCATGTACTCCCTTAAGTATCCCATAGGGGATATAAACACTGACCCAATGAGTAATAAAATGAAAATAAATCAAGTCTTTGACTCTTATAAATTGGCATGACAAAATGAATTCCAAGGATAATTTCTTAAATTAAAATTGTTAATAAACCCAATGTAAATTTAAACAGGACTTTCAGGAATTCAATTTTATCATGAAAGGCCTAGATAGAGAACAAGTAATTATACCCCACCACTACTCCTATATTTAACAGTCCAATTTGCCATGTCCTTAAGCTTAGAAATAATCAGTGATGCTTCATGGTGAATTACTGAAATCCTAATGCTGTGCTCCCATTAAGACCCCCACATCCAATGTTAGGCAAATTGCTGACTCAATCCAGTCAGCACTTGATACATACTTGGTTATTAGAGGTCAGGTTAATGTTTTGCTGAGTGTCTCTAACAACAGATTACTTACTCCATTGATACACATGGAGTACCCCAGCAGCCTTTCTGTTCACACCAGCCTTTTCAGTCAAAGTTCCTAACTGCATCCAGTTTTCTCCTAGAGCCCAAGTGTGACATTATGTTGATGAAATAATCCTCTACGGCCACTCATTTGGCACACTCATTCAGAACATACATGTACTCACCAAGGAGCTCTCAAAAAGGCAATGAGCCATTGTACTACACATATTTCAAGGTTCTCTACCTAGGTTAAGTTTCTGAAAATCATTTGGTGAGATGCAGGGTGATCCATCCTGACAGCGTCAAGAAACAGGTATTTACCTGTTCAGGTGCCACATTAGTAAAACAAATTCCCCAGTTTTTAAGCCTTTTTGGGCTTTGGAGGCCATAATGTTCCTCATTTACACTGTTGTGGACCAGTTGTACCACCCTACCTGGAGCTGCTTTGAACAAAGAGCTCTAGAATATATTAAATTTAAATTCAACAGATCATCACACTAATTCCCTCAGAGACCCTCTGATGTAAGAGGCACACAAAACTGATTTCATGTCTTTGTAGACTTTGGGAACATACAGCAATAAGTTGCTGATGAATTTCTTATGCAAGGAATTGACCTCAGTGGCCCTGCAGTATACACCATTAGAGTAGGAATTGCTGGCCACATGTTGAGTTCTGTTGGTTTAAGAGAATATCACAAGTCCTGAAATTATGAATCTCCATACCCAGTGGCCCACTATATTTTTAATCATGGAAGCAAGCATCACCTGCAAGCTTAGTAAGGCTTCTCAGGACCCTTGCTACATAATGCAGACAATCTTGAACCTTCTGGCATATCCCATCTGTAAGATGGTATGAATTTCTTCATTCTCAGTATTTTGTTGGATGCCAAGTTTCTGAATAAGTTTCCCCTTCTACCTGATAATCTGGATACCTAAAGAACTCTTTGGGATCACCTGCCTATAAAATAGTGGGAGTTGGTAAACTTCAAAGATGGATTTGCCCCATACACATAGTGGAATTTCCTGGATGACTATTGTTTTTGTCCCTTAACAAGCCAGTCTCTGGTGAATAATGGCACTAAAGACCCAGCACAATTGGACGAATTTCAGCCTGAAATATTAGTACTAGATGACCTGGTCGACAACCACATTCATCTGAACATTATTACAGAGTAAAATAATAAGGAACTCTGGGAATTAATTCTTCACAGATGCTCAAAAGATAAATCAAGGTAACATATGTCCTAACACACTATGAACACAATAGCAGGCCTCAACAGGATACTATTCATATATTTACAGGATACTATTCATATATTTCATTGTTCCAAACACTATTAAGTGTGACCATCTCACTCATTTCACATTTCATAATATGAAATGCTGGGTTCTTTAGTAAGCTGTTCAACTAAACTTCCTTCTTCCTTATTTGCCTCACATAGTAACACACTGACTCACTGAAATACAGCTATCATTCAGTATCGGTGGAATATTGGTTCCACTCCACCCCACAAATGCCAAAATCTGCAGATGTTTGAGGCCTTTATTTAAAATGATGTAGTACAATCACATGTGGCTTAATGATGAGACACATCATGAGAAGTGTCTTGTTAGGAGCTTCCATATCTGTACAAATATTACAGAGTGTACTTAAACTAAGCCAGTGACAGCACCAGTAAGTGATATAAAATTTTGGGACCACTGCCATATACATAGTTCATCACTAAAATGTCATTATGTACCACATGACTGTATTTGCATTTAACTGGTACACGTCTTCTAGTACACTTTAAATGACTCTAGAGGTACTAGTACATTAGGTACTTATAATACCTAATGCAATGTAAACACTATGTAAATAGTTGTCATGCTACATTGTTTAGGAAATAATTGCAAGAAAAGTCTGTACATGTTCAATACAGATAAATGATTTTGATATCTTTGATCTGTGGTTGATTGAACCCATAGATTCAGAACTCGCAGATAAAGAAGGCTGACTGTACACACACATTCAGTTAAATAGACCATGGCATACTTCATTCATCATCCAAACATCAGGAGAGAATTGGAATAAGGAGTCTGACTTGATTTCTTGATATTTGACTGCTGACACCTTCTAAACCTAATCTCCTTTCTCCTCTTGTTTTTTCCCCAAATTTCCTTAAGAAAATATATGTGTAAATAAGTTGCAGCCAGTGGAACTGGAACAAGTTAAGGTGCACCACTTCTAGGACTAACCCTTACAAGATACCATATCTGATCCTCCTTCATCTTCCCCTTTACTTACAGTAAGTAAACATGTTGATATTGACCATAAGTTTTTAAGATGGCAGAGCTATACAATGTAAAGAACCTAGGCTCCATGTATAATTACTTAAAGGAGAGTCATATTAATCAGAAATACTTGGAATTAATGAATAAGTAATAGTGTTTATCCATTAGATATTTTAGGATTCTTTTATTATGGAAGTTAGCATTGTCTTAAAAATGTGCTACACAATACTTGTTTTCTTGTAAGTTCTATAGAAATGGAAATGTGCTGCGTGGTGGCTCATGCTTGTAATCCCAGCACTTTGGGAGGCTGAGATAGGAGAATCGCGAGTTCAAAGCCAGCCTCAGCAACGGTGAGGTGCTAAGCAACTCAGTGAGACCGTGTCTCTACATAAAACACAAAATAGGGCTGGGGATGTAGCTCAGTGGTCGAGTGCCCCTGAGTTCAATCCCCAGGACCAAAAAAAAGTGCTTTATTGTGATAAATATACAGAAAATAGGTTTGAAAAGACCCCTAAGTCATAACAGAATGCAAGTTTATCAGAGAATCATCATAAGATGAAAAAGACACATCTAGAATCAGGAATGATTAGAATTAGAGGACACAAATAAGTAGGTGGTCTAGATGTTCATGTCATCCATCATAGATAAGGTACCTAAACAACCAAGTAAACAAATGACTTGGTTATAGTCAATGGACCTTTGTCAGGGGTCACCACATTACTGGCATGATTTGTAACTTATGCAGGAGTCTCCACTCTTCTATTTGCTTTCATTCAGAAATGCCATACATACTAGAAACAAAGACCAATGTTGAGTCCCCAGTATAGCACCATCTTCTAAGGAGACTTAGCAACCATTTAATGATGGTGACTACAATGGACTCCTTAGACCACTTAAGTGGTAGCCATTTATTTTACCTTAACTGATATGTATTTAGGATATGAGTTTGCATTTTGAGCCCCTGCATTCATGTCAATATCACTATCTAAGGACTAAAGTATGTGATCCATTGACACAGAATTCTTCATTATATTTTATGGTATAAGAAAATCACTTTGCAACAAAGCAGGTAAAGTAGTAAATGCATGACAACAGATTTCACTGGTCTTAACTCATACTATGCCACTTAAATGTTGCCTACAAAAGGAACAGGCAAGTGCCATCTTAGAGATATTACCCTTCATGAATGGGTCACCATCATATAAAATTCAGTGTCCATTATAAATCCATGACCATGATATGATGCTGTGTCCCCCAGGATAGAATACAACAAGCTTAGAGTCTAGCAGTAGAAAACAGAGTGTCCTTGCTATCAGTCTTAGTAATCAACTTAAAAAATCTGCACGCTATCCTTGCAACTTTGATCTCTATGGATTTAGAGGTTTTGGATTATAAATTGTAAAATGCTTGACTCTTATCATCAATAAGATATATAAATAGCATTACACAATAGGACAGGGAAGCCCTGAAGAAGGTATGGTGACCAGCATGTAACAGTCTAGGTCCAATCAGGAGACAGAAGCTGTACAATGGGTTAAGCAGAATTAATTGAATTTAGAGAATTATTAATTATGTTAAAAGAGTAATCATAGGATACAAGGATATTCTACATTATGCCCTTAGGCTGTCACAGAATACACAAGGAAGAAAGAACATGGAAGTGCTCTGACCTCATTGGAGAAGGTATGTTTCATACCCCCAGAAACATATTGTTCTTCAGTTTGGTTTAGGTTAGAGCTGAAGTGGAGTTTCCATAAGGGAAGTGGAGCTCCCATAAGGGAGCAGGTGATTAATGACGATGATCTGGGTGTGTAGTAGCAGCCTGGAGCTGGGGGAGCAGGAGGCTTTCAGAGCAATCAGGTCACATGAGTGCTTAACAAAGAAGCACAGGTACTGTCCAGGCAGGAGGTCTTCAGAATATGTGGATCATGCAGGGATTTTGGTTTCTGTGTCAAAAGAGCTACAGAGAATTTATATCAGGCCAATGCTAGTGAGAAGGGTGCAGAGGGATATTATCCTGGGTTCATGACTTGGACAAGCAACATTGGCTGTCTTTATACCCATGTCACCTACCCCCAACCAGCACTAGGCACAGTAGGAGTTCTTTTTCCTCTTTCAAATCCCTTTAGGGTACTCTCCTAAGAAAACTTAACTTCATGTTCCTTTTAAAGAAGAGATCCTTACAAGATTTAATTTGTTTATTACCAAGCATATACCAAAGAGTGTATTAGGACTACAAAGGAATAAACTGATAACTGACACAAGGTTTCAGATGCTTTAGGGATGAGTGTCTGATTTACCCAAGCAGAGATGCTAGCCAAAGATTAGGAGAAACAATTACATAGTAGAGAAGGCAAATTATGAAATCTGTTCAGAACATGATAATAGCTACAATGTTAAAGACTGGCAATAATCTGTTCTTTTAACTAATGTCATGTAAGAATCCAGAAAGAACTGTTCTAAGAAATTACATGAGAAAAGTGGAATCAAGTGGCCAAGGGATGGATTGGAGCGGATATTATGGTCCCTAGAAAAACCCATCTCCTCCCCTTTCAGGATTAAAGCATTCATTTTCCCAGCTCCTGAAAGTGTTGGTTATTGACATCTCATAGCTGAGTAACCCTCTGGAGAGGTCCTAAAATGAAGAAAGCCATTTCACAAATGCCATGTATCATTCTCAGGAGCAGCTCATGTCCTGTGACTGTTGGTGAGGAATATTAAGATTTAGCCCCCTTGGTCAAATTTGGGACAACATTGGATGTCCATTCTAGCTCCCGACTTTTCTCTCAGTCATCTGAGATCTTTGTTGCAACCCCATTGCAATTTAAAATCTCCCTTGGCCTCATTCTGACTCTTGCAACCTATAGAAGTATGTTTCCTAGAAACTTTCCACAGCATGGTTCCTGCCTGCTAATCTGTCTCAAAGTCAGCTTCATAACAAATTGACATAAGATAGTTGCCACACCTTAAAGTATAAGCAAATCCTAAAATTATTTAATATAAGTATCCAAAATAGCAACTGATGAACACCAAATTTCACAATGATGCTTTGTCCCAAATGACTCTGAATTTAAAGAATGAAATTAATAATAAAGAAAACTTTACCAAAGAAAACACTGTAGAAACTCCTTGGAAGTTTTTATAGTACTTATTATAAATATCAAGAACTATACATCTGAGGATAAGGAGTCTATATTAAGTAGACAAACAGTCCAGCATTTGGGTAAAAAAATAAGGTGGGTAACTTCCTATTAACCTGATTATCTATTACTTGAAAAACAAGCCAACAAAATTCTTCTAGTGCTAATTCATTATTAACTTTTGCTAACTTGAGTACACCTGAGTACTAGCAGAGAGTCTGCTAAAGCCTCTGGCATGTATGCAGGTCTTAAGTGTTAATACTTCTGTTATTGTTTTGTTTTCTTACATTTAAGCCAACAATTCTACACAGACCTTCCTTAAACCTTGACTTTTCTTCAGATCAATTTTATTTATTTCTAAAGGGAAAAATATCTTATTATGTTTTTTTAGCCACAGCCTTATTGGTCTAAAAATATTCACTTAATATTCAACTTCTGAGAAAAATCCCATAGAGCAATGCATGAATATAATTTTTCTTGAAAAATAGCATCCTGATGAAAAAGAAACTAAGGTTTAAAAAAAAAACCTGAAATCTGAAGCAGTACCCTAAATTCCAATAGTTCAAAATAAATAGCCTAAAGATTTATCTGACTGCAACACATTCATGCAAGAGAATGTCAGGGAATATCAGATTCAAAGAAGGGATATTTCTGGTTATTGATAGAGGATGATGAGTTTACCTTCAAGACTTTAATTCTTTTCTGTGAATCCATACAGACATGCCCAACTCCAATTTAGAGTTCAGTACACTCAGCACACAATTACTTTCTGAACATCAAATTCCAAAATACTTTTGACTCTCATATCCATCAGTACACTTACTTGGTACTTTATGAGAAATATTAAGATTTTACATCTGAAAAATAATTCATATAAGTGATTTTGAAAATGATTATCATTTTTAGAAAAATATTCTATTTAGAACTTTTAAATAATTATTGACAGAATAGAAGCTATTTGGTATTTACCTGCTGATTTAAAATTATTTCTCTCATTAAATTAACCTTATGTGATTTAACAGTGATATTAGCAATGGCACCTAACTTGACTCTACATGCATATGTACATGATTAATGATAATAATCTCCTGATAAATAATGGCCCAAACTATGTGTCTCTCCATAAAGTGAAAGAAACCATTTCAAAGTTAAGATTTCTTTCAAAGAATCCAAAGTTAGAGAAAGTTGAGCTCGCTACAGCATGTAAGAGGAAATTTTTCTTTCCTTTCTGCTTTTCCACTTCTCAGCATCTAAAGCATTTCCTTAAACACAGTTGATGTTAAATAAATTTTAATGTATGCTCAATATGAATACATGCTTCACAAATTTAACCATAATCCTATTACTGGATCCTGCAAGAGAATTAAGTAGGATCAACCTGAATAACAGAAAATAAGGACATGTGACCTATCTTTCTTGTCAGAAACTTTTTTCTGTAATTTGATAATATTTGATTCATAAGATATGTCTGAATAGATATACGTGGAAGGAGGTTTTAATATGAGTAGGAACTGAAAGTATCTCACCATAGTGTGCTGTTTTTAAATCTTTAGGGTATAGGCCAAGGAGTGGGATAGCTGGATCAAATGGTGGTTCCATTCCAAGTTTTTAAAGAAATCTTCATACTGCTTTCCAGATTGGTTGCACCAATTTGCAGTCCCACCAGCAATATCTGAGTGTACCTTTTTCACCACATCCTCGCCAGTACTTATTGTTGCTGGTATTTTGGATCGCTGCCATTCTGACTGGTGTGAGATGAAATCTCAGCGCAGTTTTGGTTTGCATTTCTCTAATGGCTAGAGATGATGAACATTTCTTCATATATATGTTTATTGATTGTATATCTACTTCTGAGAGGTTTCTATTTAGCTCCTTAGCCCATTTATTGATTGGGTTGTTTGGTTTTTTGGTGTTAAGTTTTTTGAGTTCTTTATATATCCTGGAGATCAGTGCTCTATCTGATGTGTGTGTGGCAAAAATTTGCTCCCAGAATGTAGGCTCTCTGTTCACCTCATTAATAGTTTCTTTTGCTGAGAAGAAGCTTTGTAGTTTAATTCCATCCCATTCATTGCTTCTTGCTTTTATTTCTTGTGCTATAGGAGTCTTGTTAAGGAATTTGGGGCCTAATCCAACGTGATGAAGATTTGGGCCTATTTTCTCCTCAATTAGACACAGGGTACAGTAAAGCAGTCACTTCAATGTTTATAGCAGCACAATTCACAATTGCAAAACTATGGAAGCAACCCAGATGCCCTTCAATAGATGAATGGATAAAGAAACTGTGGTACATCTACACAATGGAATATTATTCAGCAATAAAAGAGAATAAAATTATGGCATTTGCAAGCAAATGGATGGAATTGGAGAATATTATGCTAAGTGAAGTAAGCCAATCCCAAAAAACCAAATGCCAAATGTTCTCTCTGATTAGTGGATGATGATACTTAAGGGGGGTGGGAATGGGGAACATAGGAGAAATGGAGGAACTATGGATGTGGTAGTGGGGAGGTGGGAGGAAGGGAAGGGGAATGGGTATAGTAATGATGGTTGATTGAGATTGTCATCACTACCCTTGGTGCATATATGAAGACACAAATCGTGTGACTCTATCTGGTTTGCAACCAGAGAAATGGAAAAATTGAGTTCTATATATGTACTATGACTTGAAACACATTTAAATAAAATAATTAAATTAAAAAAAGAAAGTATCTCACTAAATAGTTAAGAATGGCAGAGTTTATTTGTAGATGAAATCATCTAGAGTTGTGTAAAAATCATGGGGTGTAAACTGGTAATTGGAGAGAACAATGCCTTAACTGAGAGTCCAGTGCTATGCAGGTTTGCACTGTCCTGTCATCCAACCTATGCATACCAAGCCTCCTGAGCACCTTCAAAGTTTTTGGCTTAGTGTTAGAGGCTGCAGTAAAGCAACACAAAGATGAAGCCAATGCAGTTACACAGTTACTGGATTAATAATCTAATTTAAGCTATAAATATGTGTACTAGCAATTACAATTCGTTGCAGAAAAATTCCCTATCAAGAAAGAAATATGTCCCAAGTACATGCAGATCTATATTGAAATATTCATCTCAAGGGTATCCAAAATATATAAAATTCCTGTTTTAAGCTTCTATTTTCATTATAATGAAAAAAAGTAGAAAAAAGTGTGTTTTAATGTTAATCAAACATTATTAATGGCAAAAGGATGCATTTATAATCATCAGTTATGTATGCTATTGAGAATATGAACTTATTCACAAATATTAGCTACTTAATCATCTAAAAATTAATCAAATGAATATTAATGTTGTCATCAATTTCTATACTTGATATTTTCCATAGGGAAATAAACTAATCCCTTTATTAAAATCCTTACCATCATCTGACCCCTAACATTACATTTTTAGCCTCTTTCCCCATACCCTTTCTATAAAAAAAAAAAAACAATCATTAAGACTCATTGGCAGCAACATGTTATGTTTTGTCAATTCTGTGCTTTTTTGTATGTGCATTTTTATATGATTAGAATTTCCTGCCTATCATCCTTATAATCAGCAGAATCTTATCCTTTGCAAAGCCTACCTCAGATAACATGTATTCATATCAAGCATCCTAAACTTTCATTATAAAATTCTTCACCACTCTTTTTTGAAGTCTATTGTGTTCTGTGAATTCTGCATCTAAGCCTAAGATTCCTGAATGATGGGTAGATTGGTTTATTATGTTTCTCTTCAAGAGCAAAGGTAGATCCTCACCCATTTTTAGATTCTTAGATTCTTTCATTGAGCTTGATATGTTTTCGGTTTATTTGGTGAGTTTGTCATATGGCACTTTTAAAATACAGATACTTTCCTTATCCTCTTGGTAAAATACTGTGTCCAGAGCTCAGCTGAGCTGGGAGAGCACTGAGCTGTCATGTATGGTGGCAGCTGAGTAAATCAACAAGCCAAAAGTGAAAGAGTGACACACTCACTGTGGTGGTATAAGCAAGAATCTAATTCAGAAAGTGCACTGGCAACCTTGTCCCAGCTTTTCCATTGTAGAGGCTCAGGTAGGTCAGCACAGAATTGACTTCCTGGTCAGGGGGTCCTGAACAGGAGGCTCCAAACATTTAGACCATGAGGTGAGGGATGGAGCATGGGGATTGCAGGAGGAGGGTCGGGAGTATTTATGTTTTTTTGTTGTTGTTGTTGTTGTTGTTGAAGTATATAATACATGAAAGAAACTACAAAAATCTTAAGTGTCAGCATGGGTAATATAATCAGAGTACAAACAACAGTGTGGAAAATTCAGCTCTTTTCCCTAGTGAGGGAAAGGGTCTCTATCCTCACGGCCCCTGCACTCCTGTTCCCATTCCCATAAGGAAGTTTCTGCAAAGGCATCTGAAGCAGATGACTGCCAAAGACCTCAGATAAATAAACCAAGAAATGAAGGTGCTGGGCTAGAGGTTTCCATGTTCAAAGAGCATAACTTGCAAGATCACTTAAATCCTTCCCTGCCACTCCCCTCAGAAGACTATAGTGCAATGGTTGTGTACCAAGTCTGTTTTATGTGGGGCAGCTTAACTGTCAAAAGCTAGAGAAGCCTTTGCAATTGCCTGTGAGTGAGTCTAAAATGTCACACACAGATTTCCATACTGTTTTAAAATTCTGATAATATTACCCATGCTGAAACTTAAGATTTTTGCAGTTTCTTTCATGTGTTACATACTTCAACAAATATAAAAAATTAAAATAAACACCATAAGCAGAAACTTTCACATAGAAATTCTACCTACTATTTTGAAAAACTGACAGCATCTATTAGAGTTGAACAAATGTTACTTTCATCAAAAAAGTTAGGCACTAGAAGCTTATGGCATTATGTTTCAAACAGCACAAACTGAAAATAGCCAAGTGTTTATTAACTGTAGAATCTGTAAAAATTTGTGGCATATTTACACAATGAAATATTTTATATTAATAAAAAATGACCTGATATAACATTCAGGATTATGTTCATAGATGAATCTCAAACAAAATATTTAGTCAAAGAAGCAAGACAAAAAATAACACCTTTTACATAGTTCTCTTTGTAGAAAGATTTTAAAAGCAAAACACTGTGATATGAAAAGTTTAGCTTTGGAAAGAAGAGGTGGTAATTGAGTGAGGGCATAAAGGTATCTTCCAGTACATTTACCCAACAGGTGGTTACACAGGTGTGTTCACTTTTTGATCATCAATTCAACTGTAGATTTATGTTCTGCATACTTTCACTGCATGTGACATAGATACTTAAATTTTTTTAAAAAGTATACAGTGAATTAAGCCACATTTCTGAAAAGTCTTATTCTGTCTGCACATTTGACTCATGTAGTGACTAAAAGTATATAAACTGTACTCCCTTGAACAACTACTACACTTTTCAACTGAGTGAACAACCTGGCACATCTTTCAAGTAGAGATCATAAATTAGCAATGAAAGGATCAGAAGCCTTCAGTTGTTTCTGGAATGTCTCATCCCACATTCCCTCATTAGCAGTAAGGCCAGTAAGGGAAGACTATTAAATGGTGCAATCTGGCTCTTTATTCTCCCATGGATGAACTAGTAGAGAAATCAAGCTGGAGTTTGTAGGCTAATAATGTGCTCTGGAAGAGGTGTGGGAATAGTTATTTGTCACGCATTTGTCATGGAAGAGTTATTCCTTTAAGAGTCATTTAGTTTATAATTGCAACCACATTCAGCTGAATTCCTTCAGAGCACTCACTGATCCCTGGAAATAAGTCAGCACTTCTGCAGGGGCATTACTGTGTGACCATCATGGCCATTTCATGTGTGGGCATTAGCAGTTCACTAAATAGAACCCTTGTGTTTTAAAAGAATCAAAAAGGGACACACCACAGGAAGGAAATAGCTAGCTATAAATAACTTCATTTGAAAAAAAATACAAGTTTGTCAATTTATGAGATCAGCACAATTCTCTGTGGTAATTTAATCAAAGTAGTATATATCATCACCTTTTTCCAAACATTTTCTTTGTTCTTACAAATCATTTTAAGCACATTTTTATAATTTACAATTTTAATTTTATATTTGTTTAGTTATAATGGAAATTTCATCAAATTTGAGTATCCATGAAAATCTAAAACCATTTTATGTGTGGACTCAATGCTAATTCATTAAAAAAATTGTCTAGAATATTGCATAATCAAAGACTTTGCACACTTGCACAGTTTTACACTTCTATTGGAAGCTTAGAGTCTGGGCATACCCTGGTTAAGTAGCTCAAAGAGCTTCTGGTGGCAGTTCTTTCCAGACTTGTCTTTGGCTCTACTGAGGAAATCCTTCCTAAGGAGCTTGTTTTAGTGAATTCTAACTCAAACAAGACAAGCAAGAAAGCTTGTGAATTATCAAATTCCACTTTACATTAAAATGTGTATGTAACACATAAAGACAATTGTAAAAATCTACCCTTCCATCCTTCATATTTCCAGTAAAAATATGAGCTGATAATAAAAATTTTAATTATTCAACAGCACTATATTTCTTAAAGCACACATTTTAAACAGCTTTATTTCTAAAAAGTATTTTAAACTGTTTTCTTCTTAATATTAATGAACATTTAATTTTTTAAATTCTTTTTCCAACATTTTATCTTCAATTTTGTACTATATATTTATTTTTTGGTAGAGATTAGATAGGAATAAAATTATCTTGTCTTATTTACCTATTTTTATATTTTTCATATATACATTTGAATAAAATTATTATTCTTTTCCCTTAGAGTATAATTAGCATTATTCTCCTTTTTAAATAAAGCTTTGATTTATATTATTTTAGCTCCATTTCATATTACTATAATAATATTAATTTACTTGACTCATTTTTCTTAACCTTTCATTTCCTTATAGTTTTAATTATGCATGTATTCACAAACCAATTCAGAACTGAGCAAAGTGCTTGAATAGACATTTCTCCAAAGAATATATATAAATGGCCAACAAGCACATAAAAAGATGTTCAATATCACTTTATCATCTGGGAAGTGCATATCAAAATCACAGTAAGATATAACCTGCTATTTATTAGGATGGCTGCTAATTTTAAAAAAATAATAGCAAGATTGGCTAGAACCTGGAGGAATTAGAATACTTGAACACTATTCACAGAAATATAAAATGATGAGGCATTATGGCAGTTTCTTAAAGAGTTTAAACAAGAGCCACTATTTAAACTGGGGATT
The DNA here is from genome assembly GCA_004024805.1 of Geosciurus inauris. Classification (NCBI taxonomy): domain Eukaryota; kingdom Metazoa; phylum Chordata; class Mammalia; order Rodentia; family Sciuridae; genus Geosciurus; species Geosciurus inauris. Next base: position 21,157 of record PVHX01017422.1, on the reverse strand, counting down.
CAACTTGTGGGTATAAATCCAAATGAGTTGAATGTAGAGTGTTGAAGAAGTACTTGTACATCCATGCTCAGAGCAGCATTATTAACAATAACTTATTTGGAAGCAACTCAAGAGTGTATCACAGATGAATGGCTCAAAAAATAAAAAAATGGGTATATACAAATAATGCAATATTGTTTAGCCTTAAAGAGAAAGGAAATTCTGACACAGGTTACAACAGGAATGAAACTTGAGGAAATGATACATTATAGTAAGTGAAATAAGTTCATAATATTAGATACACTAATAAAAAAAACTGGAGTAACTATATTAACAAAAACATTTCAGAGCAAAGAAAATACAAGAGGAAAAAATGATAAGACTACAAGGAAAAAATAAATGAATTCATTGCTATAGTTAAAGATTCAATATGCCTGTTGCAGGAGTTGATAGATCAAGGAGTCGGGAAACCAACGAGAATATAGTTGTCCTGCACAACACTATCAATCAATGAATATAAGTGACATTTACAAAATATTTCAATAACAGCAAAATACACAAGGTTAGATTTAACATTTACCAAGATATTAGTTATACAAAAATGTGAATACAAATAATCCTTTATGTTGGGGGGAGTTATGTCCCAATGAAACTATCATAAGTCAAAAATACTGTAAGGAAAAATGCATTTAATACTTTTATAAGCCCATCATAAAGTTGAAAATTTATAAGTCAAACCATAGTTAAGACCAGATGCTCCATGACTTATGATAGGACTATGTCCTAAAAAACTGCTTGTAAAGGTGAAAAACTGAAAATATAATCCTCATGATAGGCCATCAGACACCTAAAAAATTGGGAAGTATAGGAGTCATAAGAAGCATGTTTCAAGGCATAATAAAATTAAACTAGGGACTTATAGGCAGCTAGAAATTTTTTAAATATTTGAGATTTAAATGATATGCTCCTAAAAACATGTTTTATAAAGAAATCTGAAGAGGAATTTATATTTTGAAACTATTTTGAACTAATGAAAATTGAACTTATTATAAAAATTTTTGGGATGCAGTGAAATCAGTACTAAGAGATAATTATAGCATTTAATGCATATAATAAAAAAGAAGAAATATAAAAATCAATCATATAAGCTTATACCTTAGGAAACTAGAAAATAAAGTAATTTAAGCCTGAATTAAGGGGAAAATAATTAAAAAGCAGAAATTAGTAAAATTGAAATGTGGTCTCAGCTATTTTGTTATAGCAATAGAAAATGAACTAATATATAATTTATGTATACTTTAATTGGCAAATTCTACCAAACACTTAAAGAACAAAAGATGTCTTCAATGTCAATATATTTATAAAAATAAGTGTACAGTGAAGATAGCATTAACATAATACCAGTATTAAATAAAGACATATAAGAGAGGAAACTAAAATTCATTACTTTTATAAGCATAGATGCCAAAGTCTTCAACAATATATCTACCAATCAAATTCAATAAAATATAGAACTAATTATATATCACCAAAAATGGCATTTACTCCAGATGTGCAATGCTAGGTCAGTTATTTTTTAAATAATTTGTAAAAATGTAGTTTTTATATTCACGATTTCCAGTGTTCTAAATTTTATTTTATACTTCAGGATCTGGTCAAGCATTTCTTTCTCTTTTTTTTTTCAATTTAAAGAACTTTCTTTAATATTTCCTAAGATGCACAATACCTGGAATTTGGGATTTAAGTAAGGAAAGATGAATTTTAGAAGTTGAATATCACAATGGACTATTGTACTTCTTACACATCTTTCTAAGGAAAATCAGGGTACTATTTGTGATCAACTAACACTTTATAAAATATTGATTAATCTATATACCTTTGGACCTGATATATATATATATGTGTATATATATATATATGAGTTCTTCAATTTATCATCAGCTAAGCTCCTATAAATTCTGTCCCAGCAATATGTTTCCATTATATAAATCAAATACAGAACTACATGCAACCAATCCTTTTGATTTATTCTCTAGCGCACTGTGAATGTTTTTTTCAAGTATTCTTTCTTTGGTTGTTATATACCCAAACATCTCTGATTACAATCATCTTACTCAGAGTACTCAGTTATCCTCACCATTTGGTTACAGTCTCTTCCCTGTCATGGTGATGCTGCCAGTTATCGGTGATGAGTCCTGCTTCCTCAGGTGTTGAAGTATAACATTAGAGAAGCACGCTGAGGCAAGTATATGAAGCAGGATTTATTTAAAAAGGGGTAATATAGACTTCTCCCAGGAGGGACAAGGGAGCCATAACTGGTATCCTGACATCCCCAAAAGTGAGGGTGTTCTGCCTCTTTTATACATCCTAGGCTTTCTTTGTTCTCCTGCCTTCTTCCCTCTTACCTCTCCCCTCTCTGCATCTGTAACTAGGTCCAGGACATGGCCAAAAGGTGAGAAGCAGACGGACTGGAGAGGCCAAAGTGTAGTGATCCAAGCAGGAAGGGGGCCCAGGGTGCATTAATTAACAGCTCCCTGTCTGCTCAGGAATTACTTCATTAACAAATCTTTGGGAGGGGCAGTATAGGTGGGGCTCTGGGAACATTAACGTTTCAGACTCCCAGGGGAGGTCGCCAACTTCTCAGACCCAAGCTTGTCTTCATTTTCTCCATCCGACTGGATTATTTATCTACACTGACTGCTGTCTTTAATTCTGGCTTCAGTAGGTTACCTAGCATTGAATGTGAAGAATAAATAAGCCAAGTTATCATCTTCTCAACTACTTAAACACTGAGTGTTTCAGTTTTCCTTTACTATAATAAATTACCACAATCTCAGTGCCTTTAAAGAACATATTCATTTTCTTACATTCTGGATGGATTAGGGGTCTAGGCATAGCCTATTTATGTGCTCTGCTAAGAGGCTTGCAAGATTGCAATCAAAACATTGCCCAGAACTATAATTTCATGTGAGAATGAGAGTTCTCTCTCAAGCTTGTGCGATTTTTAGTAGTAGTCATTTTCTCGCAGCTGTAGAACTTGTAATGGCTTATTTCTTCTAGTTCAACAAAAGATTCATGTTCCTCTAGAATTTCTGTTGAACTGCTCGCATTAGTATAAGGGGACAAATAGATGAGGATGGTGGGAACACGATGTTGAGAATAATTCTATAAAATGAGTCCATTGTACTGACTCCCCACATGCTTTCTTTGTGCAAAATCAATCTGCCTGCAGCCCCACCTGGCCTGAGGGAAGAGGAAATATCACATTCCTCAACAAGCTGAGGCAGGGGGCAGAAGGCCTGGCAGTCAGTATAAGAGGTTGGGAAGATGAGGGCTGGTTAGCAAAGAAAAGGAAATGGGTTGCTAACAACTAACCTCTGGGATTGTACTTCCCTGCCCTGTGGATTGCTAACACCTCTGATAACCCACATCTCAACACAGTTACCCCTATGCTGCTCCTTCCTGCCCTTAGGCAAGTACTTGGAGAAGAATGAAAAGGTGAGTAGTGATTCTGGGGGTCTCTAAAAGAGTAAGACACACCCATTCCCATGGGCACCCAGCTCTGGCCCCACTTCTCTCTGGGGAAGTCTCTCTCTCTCTTAAATAAAACTTGCTTTCTACCCTTGCCTCAGCATTTCTTGGTGTTTAATCTTCAACATCAGGGGAGCGAGACCCATTCCTGATCTCCAAGACTGGTATCAGTACTAGACTTTCTTAGTAGACAGAGGATAATTATTTTTTGATTTGAATTTTATTATATCTGCAAACCATTTACCTGTGGCATATTCTATTGGTTAGATGCAAGTTACAAAGCATACTCAGAGAGAATAATATATTGGTGGGGATCACTGGGGGCTTTCTTAGAATTCTTACAAACAAAGTAAATTAAAAATATATACAAATGGTTAGACATTCAAATTTATTTAAACATATAAATTATGAAATCATAATGCCTTAAGTATTTAATCTATTTCATGCCTGACTCTCAACAATAGGAGTAATAATCTCATCAATATTATCAACATCTCACATTAAATGCTTGTCCAAGAACTAATGAAATTTCAACTACTTATATTGAATAGTTGTCACAATACAAATCATCTTGTCCTTATTGTTCTTATTCTGCTTTAAGATAGATATATATATATATATATATATATAACACAACTTTATATAGATAACATACAACTGCAACATTTTTGCTCTTGTTTTCTAATATAATATGCTTGTGTTCAGACTTTTGATGACTCCCTAACTTTTTGATCCACTCTGCATGTATGCAAAGAGTATAGCATTTAGAAAGCATTATAGGATTCAGAGTCTTCAATTTATTAATGCCAAAAAGTGCTATCTACAGTCCTCAGAAGAAATGTAAAAAGGATGAAGGCAGACTATTCTCCTAGTAGACAAATTAGGCTAAAATAAATGAATGCATTATAATATTAAAATATATTCTTGCATAACACTCAGTGTGTTGCTATTAAGTCTCTAAAGTTGAGAAAGATGGTTCTCGTTATACTTTACTCTTATTTCAAACTGTCCTGTGTCTTCAGAATTGATTTCAAAGAATAAATTGCCTTATATAAGTCAAAAAATACTATGTCAGTTCTGTGTTTGCAGTATCTTTAAGAATAGTGGAATTGTAGATGGAGAAAGTCTAACCTTCTAATCTCAAATTTAGCCAGTTCTTAAATATAGAAGAAAATATAAATAATTGTTGTAGGATCCTCAATTCTAATATAACAACATTTTTAGATAAAGTATTTAAATTTAGAAATTTTCTTTTTTATAAGTAACTTTGCAAAATACATAAAAGTCACTTTCTTTTTTTTTTTCATGTAGACATAAGCCAACTTAGATATTTCAAATTAATGTATTGGAAGATAAAGATACTTTACAAAAAATAGGCAAAATAAAAGATAACTATAAAAGATATAGTGAAAGTTTTGAGAGCTGAGTTAATTTTTAAAGATTCACATACTTATGCTCTAAAGTTACTATTTTAGAAAATTACAGAAAACAAAGTAACATACAAATATATTTTCCATTAACAAAGCAGTGACATCATTGTAGATCAAGTAGATTTGGGAAAAGTCCTCAGTAAACTTATGACAGAAAAATAGAGAAAAGGTGAATAACAAATAATTTGGAAACCTGCAAGAGAATCTAGATAACACTTGAAAAAAAAACATTGCCCTAAAAATTTGTCAGATACGTATTGACACTAAAAACATATTTGTTGAATAAATGAAAAATGTGTATTTCTCTTTATAATCACAATGTTTATTTGTTCATTTAGGTACTAGAATTGAATCTACAAGCACTTAACAGTGCACTGCACCATATTCCCAATCCTCTGCCCTCCACCTTTTTTTTTTTTTTTTTTTGTGAGAGGGTCACACTAGACTGTTTACAGCCTCACTAAGTTGCTGAGGCTGGCTTTGAATCTGAGATCCTCCTGCCTCAGTCTCCCAAGCCACTGAGATTACAGGTGTGCACCACCATGCCTGGCTATATGGCTGTATATTTATTAAAAATATATCTACTAAAGTGTTTTTAAATCTTAATTCATAATTTCATTATTTACTTAAAATTGTGAGATTTAATATGAATTCTAAATATTGTACATTTTTGTACATTTCTCTATTAGAGAAATATATACTTTTTTTCATACAATATAAAGTAATCAGGGTACAGGTACACTGTCTCATTCCTCAAAATTGAAGTCCTGACATAAGAGAAGAGTAAGACAAGAGAAAAGCTCTGTTAACAGAAGTCAATGTTTTAAACACTCATTTCTTACCATCTACAATTTTACAGTAATGAGTGATTTATAACTTTGGGCACTGGGAGTTTGAACAGATCTCCCAAATGTGGTGATATGACCTCAGCAGTCAAGTCACTGTTTGGTGATTTAGTGCTATCAACTCCTAATAAGAGACTGCAGCATCTGATTGATCACTTTTCCATGGCAAAATGACCACATGGACTCTAAAAACAGAAGCCTCAGCACACATGACTGGCTGGATGGCTTTAACTACTGTGTAAGGATCTTATTCTTACCCGAGATTCATGAAGCCAAACCTTTACCTTCCTCATCCATCGTGGTTCCAGCACCTGACACAAAGCCACCCACATGAGCATTTTCTAACAGTGAATACATTTTTAAAATTCATTAAATTGCAAAGCAGTTGTTTTTCCAATAGAATGAACTTAAAATGGTACTCTCCTCCTTTCTTGTATCCAACTCTTTGAATAGAGTGTGCTTGAGATTTAGAGGACAATAAAAGAAGGCCATAGAATAATGAAAGATGATAACATCAATGTATTTAAATCAAAAAGGCTTAATCTAGCTGGACGCAATGGTGCATGCCTGTAATCCCAGCACTTTGGGAGGCTGAGACAGGAGAATCCTGAATTCAAAGCCAGCTTCAGCAAGGACAAGGCACTAAGCAACTCAGTGAGACCCTGTCTCTAAGTAAAACACAAAAAAAATAGGGCTGGGGATGTGGCTTAATGGTTGAGTACCCCTGAGTTTAATCCCCAGTACCAAAAAAAAAAAAAAAAAAAAAAAAGAGGCTTAATCTGTTGTTAACTGTGGAAGAAGGAAGGCGCACATTTCTCAGAAAGATACATTTCTTTGTTCAACATTTATCAATAAAAAATAAATAATTTAGTATTGAGACTAAAACTATATAATTATATAGAGATAATTTTTTAAATCTTTATTTGTAGAAAACTGATGATGATATTCTCTAAAGTAGGAAGACATTATTTAGGCATCAAATCAATTAAATTTATTTTCAGAGATTAAAATTATGGAAATAGCATCAATCAGATGTGAAATCGGATGTCTATGACACACAGAGTCTTGGATTATCTTTCTGGATATCAGTAACTATCTCTGTGACCTTGGCCATGTTGTTTGTCACAGATAATCTTCTGATCAATAACATTTTGCTCAAGAGATAAGAAATATGCTCCTCTTTCTTATAGATAATTGGATTTTATTTAATGAGGTTGTATAGACCCTGAAACATCAACTAAATAAGCATCAGACAGGGATTTAACCACTAAGAGTGATATTTCAATTGTTTATTAGAGAAGGACAAAATCACTGCTTTTGAAGAATCTTATGATACTCAAAATTAGCTTGTGGTAGCCTTGATCACATCTAAAAATCTAACATTGCATCAATTACCCACAATACATACAGAAAATTATACATCACACCTATGACCAAATTCCTGGCTGACTGCAAAGCATTTCAAGTTCTAGAAAGCAGTTAATTTATTTGTTTGGCTGAAATAATTCATTTAGATCAAATAACTGATTATTGCACATAATCACTTTCTAAAAGTTGAATATAAAACAAATATAAATGCTTGTCATGTCACCATTTGTCCTACAGTTACTATTCAATTCAATTCATAATTTCTGTTCAACATATGACATTGAGAAAGCAAAAAAATTCTAAACAATAAAATTAATTTGATTTGGTATTTTACATTCACACACATGCACACAGCAAAACATAATAATAAAAATACATCCAAAACCTACAGAGATTCTATCCTAGTTTAAGAGATGATGATGATAATGATTTTTATGTGGTGCTGGGCACTGAACCCAGGGCCTTGTGCATGCGAGCCAAGCACTCTACCAACTGAGCTATACCCCTAGCCCAAGTGATGATTATTAATGTGTGCAAAAATTGTTGCTGTCATTTGCAATCAACTTACCAATCAATTCAAGAAAATGTTACCAAAATTGCTCCACATCCAAGCCAACACTTAGGTTATACCAGTTCATTTCATTTTAAGCCTCTCTAGTGGATGTTAGTATTACTGCACTGTAGATTCAATTTGTGTTTACAAAATGAGTAATATTTTAAGCTTTTTACATGAGTTCATAGAACTTTACATAGGTCATTTAGTAAAGTATCTATTCAAATATTTTGTTCATTTAGTACTATGATGCTTGGCTTACTGTGCTATAAAATTTCCTTGCATATTCTGGACACAAGTCTATTGTCAGATATGTCTGTAATGTTTCCTCTCAGGTATTCTGCCTTGTCTTTTTCTTAATGGAGATCATGAAATAGGAATTTTAATTTTGACATTTTGTGTTAGTTAGCTTTTCATTTTGTGTCCAAAATACCTGACAAGAACAAGTTAGGAAAGGAAAAGTTTATTTTGGCTTATAGTTTCAGAGTCCATGGTGGGCCAAGGTGAGGAGGAACATCACAACAGAAGGGCTGGTGAAAGAGTACTGCTCCATTCATGGTGGCCAGAGAGCGGGGGGTGGGGGGGATGGACTCTTTCAGAGAATGTTCCCTACCTACTCCAGCCATAACCCACCTGCCTTCAGTTACAATCCATTTAATCCACTCAAGCTACAGTGGAGTTATGACCCAATCATTTTATTTCTGAATATTCCTATTTGAACAAAAGAACTTTAGGAGGACATCTCATCTGCAAGCCTTAACAGGTTTTCTTATTATTCATGTTTTTGTCCCCTTGAGAATCTTTGCCTATTTCAACCTCAAAAACAATTTCTTCACATTCTATACTCTTCTTTAATTTTATATGTAATTTTATATTTCTCTCCTCTTATAATGTAATAATTTCTTGCTATTATTTTTCTTGAAAACATTCATGCAGCTTAAACTTCACATCTTGTTTTATTTTCTGCTCATTTTCATGGAATTAAAAATGTTTTCTCATTTTTCTTATCTAGTTTTTTTATTTTCTAAATATTTTGTTTACAAATATATTTTGCTATTTGATTCCAGTTTAATTCTGTTGTGATGATAAAAATACTATCGCTATTTCAGTATTTAATTTGTTGTGATTTTACACAATGTTTATGGTGTACCATATGGTCTATCTTGAATATTTCATGAGCACTTGAAAAGAATTAGTATCTTGCTGTTACTAAGAAGAGTGACCTACAATTGGATACTTCTCAAAATTTCTATTCTACTGAAAGTCTTTAAATATGCAACTCTAATTTTGGATTTACACACTTCTCTTTTCGCTATACCATGTTGTATTTCATTTGAACCAATTTAGATTTATTATGTCTAGTACTTCTTAAATATAAAGATTTATATAGCTTTTATAATTTTTTTCTGGGATACTACTAAACATAAGATATTATAAAATGTCTTTCATATTATAAAAATGATTGTCCTTAATTTTAATATACTCTCATCACTTTATCACGCTGCCATTCCTGGATAATTTTCTCAGATACCTCTTTCAATTCACACTTTTTCCCCTGCATTCATTCTGGTGTTCAAGTGAAACTTTTCATTTTCGTTATTATTTGTGTTTCTCTTTTGATAATTATAGTTTATTTTCAAACCTGCTTATTTTCAATCATTGTATTCTTTTCGGAGATACTATCTGTATCTGAACATTTTATCAATTTAAATGTACTTGTTTTTTAATCTAGTATCCAAAACTATTTCCAGTTTTTTCAGTATTTGTTTTGTTTCATTGATAATATATATTTACCTTGTGTATTCTGCCATAGTTTACTTTTTAGCTTGACACCACCTCAGGACAGCAGGATGGAGAGGGGGTGCAAGAGCTCACTGGCATGTTTATTAATGAACCTGAAGTCTCTTGGGTGAAGCAGCAACACAAGGGTTTGTTTGACATTTACTTTCCCATGGCACTTCAGAGCAACTACCACTTGGGACCGATTTTATGGTAATTTCTTGACCAGGTGCTTTCTATTTTACACAGTATCATAGCATTTTGTATCATATTTTTCTCTATCAAGTGCTATCAACTTTATCTTCTCTCCTTGGCCAATCACTATATTTATCAGAACTTCTTATCCTGGAATTACAGGGATGTATAAAAGACTTGTTCTTCTCCTCTTCTTCTGGCCTGAGGCTTCCCTCCGCTTTGGGGATCCAACTTGTTGACAGTTATATTCCAGTAGTCCCAGTAACCACCACAAGGAAAGCTGTAATGGCTCTGGCTTCCAGTACCCTTTTTACTGAAGAAAACTGACTATTCCCTTTAATTCTCTTATTGATTCAATAAGACTTTTAAAATAATTTTCCCATAGGTTATATGACATTTCTCTTCAGAATAGGTATATTTAATGTTAATAAAGCTAAACATTGAGAAAGGTTTTTCATATCAAAATTTCCTTCCCTGAAATGTATATAAGTATCATTAGATTCTTAAATATTGAAGATAATTTGGGTTCAGTTTCAGAAAATGAATTTAAAGTGTGGATACAGTAGTGTGTGTATATATTCAGTATGCAGGCACAATTCTTGAAGAATTGGTTACTGGAAAAGATATTGATAGTGGAATATGAAGCTAAAAATTTAAGCTAAGTTTATTAAACATATATATTTTTTCAAACAGTAACAAGAAATCAGCATTTTGTTCTTTTGTTCATTTTTGAATTATTATTGTTTTTTTTTCAATAAAGGAATTCTTTATTGAAAAACAAGGTGTGCAATTAAACCAAACCTGGGAACCAGTCAAGTCACTTTGTGGTAGTGTACATGATGACAAAATGACTATTAGGAGAGATTACATCCATTGGACTTATTAACTATATATTTTGAAAACTCTCAATTAGCTTGCAGGAAATAATTTCACCATTAGAAATAATTTCTAAATGAGAATATATGATCTTATTTCAAAATATAAAATCACTCTAACATAAATAAAGCAGCTTTAAAAGAACATATACACTCAGTACAAAAAATAATTCAACAAATATGAAAATCACAAGTAACTATATTGTATTTATGAGAAGTGACCCTTTTATTCCAGTGAAATCTAGGGAAGCTATTTTGATTTGAGAATCCAAGCATTTTACTTTTCAATGTACATGATTCTAATAATACAAATTGACTCTCTAAAGTTTAGATAATCAGAACAAATTTTCCCTAATTTGAATCCCAAACTGATATCACTGTGCTAAAAACTGTCACATAATTTTAAATCTTAAATGTGAGGAAAATAGTTTATTATTGTAGATGCTTTCTTTATGGCTTATTATAAACTCAAACTTCATTCATACTGAGTAATTAGAAGATTCAATCAGTTAAAATTAGTTCAAGGTAATTAATCATCACACAACAGGAGCAACCAGGAGTTAGAATGAGTTTTCCAAGCTGGTGACAAACAATTTGATTGGAATTATGGAACAAGTAGATACAAAATACTTGAATCAAGCTCAGAAGGCGTATAAGACTAGAAACATTTTTTTCCCAAACCAAAACCCAAATCAGGAATACATAAGAAATAATTCAACTTCATTATAAGGTCAGATTAAGGTGTTTATACAGCGTCAAATCATTATTGTTTAGATTTAGAGGACTGGTATAGAGACAGAGTCCATATACAATAGACGAAAGAATGCCTAAACATAATCTGTTAGTATTTGACAATAGCTTTATCAGTCTTTTAATGAAAAAAACTCTTCTATGTATCAGTCTCCTTCATAAAATTCATTAAGCAAAACTTTTTATGTTGCCCTGGAATTTATTATAAGAATCCCAAACTATGAATGACTATCATCAGACATTTTTCCTTCTGTATTGCAAATAATACATAAAAGTTGGACTTCTTGGAATTATAATCAAATAACTGTTTCATATAATCAAGATTTCAAAACTCCTTGAGTTTGAATTTTTAAAAATCAGTTTTAAATAACTTGCAGTCCCTTGGTTTCAACTCACCAAATGAATTATGAACATGAAAATAAGTTAAACTTCACCAAATGGAGATTTAAACAAAGATAGATTATATGTCATAAGATACAACATTACTACATGCACAAATTTGGAATGAGTCTCTAAGGTGCATTTTACTTAATTGAAAGATTAAGCCTTACAATGGAATCTTTCTCAAAGTAGTCATTAGTGTTACTTGTGCAAGATGAGGATTTATCTCTATGGAACTTTTCCTACACTCTTCATCTCAGATACATATTTTTCTGCTATCATACGTGTGTCCATTGCCCTTAACAAAATGACATTATAATAACACAGCACATGTTAATATTATGCTTTCTGTTCTAGACACTGCGTGTTTTTGCTCACTAAATTCTCAGAACAACCGTGTGGGAGAGTGTCTTTCTATTTCATTAATGATGGTCCTGAGCCACCACAGAGGTTAAGGAACTTAATCAAAATTGCCTGGACAGTAACTTGCATGTTTAGGCTTTCAACCCAGGCGATTGGCCTCCAATTTGCCCTCTTCTCCACTATCCTCTACTGCCTATTCTGTCCCCAGTAGCATAGAAACTGGCCCAATATAAGGGCCATATATAATCAAAAAATATAAAAGCATTACCCAAAACTGCAGGCAGTGAATGCCATATGTACATCCATTCTCTTCTATCATTACAAAGCGATTCAATTTATCTTTATATCATGTATTAGTTTGATTTATTCTTTTATTCATGCCCTTTCAATTTCAACACTGTACCATTCACACAGTTGATACCCAATAAACAACATTTGCTAAATGAATTGCCAAAAATAATTTGTGTGCATTACACAGGCAGTATGTGTACCAGTGGTCTTGAGCCTGGACTTAGATCTGGGGCACCTAAACTTAATTTCAGCTCTACCAAGTACTGTGAGAACTTGTGGAAATTATTCATGCTTTTGGTACCTCAAATGATCACCTGAATTATGGAAACACAAATAATACCTGCCTTGGTTAATTGTTGTGAGAAGGAAATGAAAAATGCATATAAAATACTTATAATAATAGCTGGCAGAGGGAGAGACAAGAATTAAAAGAGGAAAATGTGCCAGAGATCATAACCCTTAGTAAATGCAACCATTAAAACTCAAACCCAACCACTCATTTTTAAAATTTTTTTTTGGTCTCTCAAAGATGTTCAGGTCATCTTAACATGGCTTTAGAATTCTCCTGCTGGTTCTTGACTTCTGCTATGAACTTATTTTTATTCTTACTGGACTTTTGTAATGTTACTCTACAACCAAGTTACAACCAATCCATAAGTTATAGATGCAAGAGGAGAAAGAAAAGGAGGAAAGCAGAAATAATACTGTTTTGTAACATTATTTTCTCAAAAGTTATAAACAAATGCTTTAAGTATTCAAATAAACTTGGTTACCAGCTCTAGAAAACAGTTATTTATTGAGAAATAAGTTAAAAGTATCTGCTATTCAATATGGAAAGTAAAGGAGTAGGGATTTTTACATCACTATAAAATATATATAGAATAAAGCAGGAAATCATCAAAAATAATCTGTACCCCTCTGTATGGCTTGATATCTAAGACATTTATATTTTAGATAACTATTCAAAATAAAAAGCATTTTATTGATAATTACTATTTGATAGATTCAATTTGAAATACAAAATAACAACAAATTATTTTCAAAAAGAAAATGGAGTCAATTCAACTGCAGGAAATATATTTCCTTATAAAGTATATGTGGTACTTTAAAAATATTGGCTTAAAATAACTTTATATTTTGCTCAACAGGGGTCACATAGTCACAAGTTTGTTATCTTTGAATGAGAAATCGAACAAGATATAAATTTATACATTTCACTATTCATTCATGCGCACATGTATACCTTCTACAGAATGTTTATTGAGGTCTTACTATATGCCCAGGATTGCATTACACATTCACTAATTGGAGGAGGAGGATTCAGAAGGCATCCTGCTTGAATGCCACGAAAAGGAGTTCCAAAGGCATTGACCTGTAAGTTCCTCAGCAGTAATAGCTTTGCCTAGCTATCAGAAACGGAAGAGCTGAGAATTAAATTGTGGGCAGGAACACAACTGTAGTTAGAACTCCACATTTATGACTGCTTTTTCTGCATAACATCTTGAGGGTCAAAGGATCCTCAACGCAATTTTTTTCTTGAACTAGCAACTTTCAAAAGAGATTAAAGTAACAGGAAAATGGAAATACTCAGTGTTTTAGTCATCTTCTTTGTCACTGTGACCAAAAGACCTGTCAAGAAGAAAAAAGAGGAGAAAAAGTTTATTTATGGGCTCACAGTTTCAGAGGTCTCAATCCACAGATGGGCTTTGTTGCTCAGGGCCCAAGGTGTGGCAGGATATCATGGAGGAAGAGAGTGGTAGAAGAAAGCAGCTCAAGACATGTCACCTGGAAGGAGAGAGAGATAGAGACTCCATTCAACAAGGACATAATATATACATACCCTAAAGGCACACCCTCAGCGACCCAACTCATTCAGCCACAGCCTATCATTCAGTTAATCCATGCGAACAATTCCCACTCAATTAATCCCTATCAGGAGATTAATGCACAGAGTAAGTTAAAACTCTCAAAACCCAATCATTTCATCTCTAAACTTTCTTGCATTTTCTCACATATGAGCCCTTGGGGGACTCCTCATATATAAACCATAACACTGTCGTATGTAAATGCAAACACATATGAGGATATTGAGGAGAACACATTTATGTTATGGAAATCAAGGAGTATTATTGACTACGGCATCTTTAATCACTAATGTTTTCATGCAATAAACAAATATTTCTTTGTATGTACAGGGTCCAGGATGTGAGCTCAAGCAGCTCAGTCCCTGCTTTGGGATGTCAACTTGGAGATACAATGCCCACACAAATATACTGATTTATATAACTGAAAAAGTATTATGTAAAAGAACTAATGACTGCCGTGAGAATTTCTTTTTATTTAGATTTGGGAAGAAGATAGATCTCCTTAAGGAAGTGACACTTAAATAGAAAACTGAGGATAGAAAGGAGGTAATGAGAAAAAAAGTGAAGAAAAATGTGTCTCACCTGGCAAATTACATTACCCAATAAGTACCACTGGAAATATTCTTCAAACTTTACCACTGAAATAAACTTACATAAAGATTAACGAAAAGCTGTTTTTAGCTTTTATAGATACCACACATTTTAGGTCAATTAAATTTGAGACTGAATTTGCTAAGTTAAACAATGTCCTCTGACATGAGACTGAATTTGAGAAGTTCTCCACTTGACAATCTGATAGTTCTCCTTCTGTTTTCTTTCATTAAAGATCTATTAAATTCTTGAAGAGCCAAGAATGTTGCTAAATGTGGAGGAAATGATCCCTGAATTTATAGACTTCACACTTCCGAGTGGGAGACAAACAGAAAAATGTGAGGGTGTTAACTCTGAAGTGCCAATTATATATGGTCAGTAAAATAAGCAGTTGCAAATGAAGTTCTTGGATTAGCAAGAAAGTTTAAAGCTGAAGTTTCAGTTCAGAATGTGTATTGTAGTTGAAGATATGGAAGCACATGCCATCTTCCTAAATTTTGTTAGGTAGAGGTATAATAAATGGCCAAAAGAGGAGTTACTCACAAAATCCCCCTGTCCATAGGAAGAAGTCTAACTCCTGGTGAAAATCCATGTATAATCTTTTAGATCTGATCATAGATAATTTTATTAGTTGGGGTTCTCCAGAAAAATTGAATAGGAGATAAACAGACATAGATATATAGAAAAATATTAATTAAAAGGGATTAGATCACATGATCATAGAAACTGAGAACTCCTACAGTGTGCTAATTCTAAGCTGAAGAAAGACAAAGCCACTTCCAGTTAATGTCCAAAGAACTGGAAACCAACTGGGCTAAGGAATGAAGTCTCAATCTGAGTCTGAAGCCTGAGATCCAGAAGCACTGCTGACTAAGGCAAAGAGAAGAAGGAGATCCAGTGTCAAGCGAAAAGTAAACTTCTCTTTTTCCCAGCTTTTTGTTCCATTCACACACTCATCACCCACATTGGTGATAGCAATCATCTTTACTCAGTCAACTGATCCTAATACTAATATGTTGCTGAAACAATATTTTGCCAGCTATCTGAACATCCCCTAGCACTCAAGTGACACATAGATTATTACAAAGGCTTTATCTGGCAGGGCTCATGTGAAAAGCTACTTCTCCACAATAGACATAGTCAATTCATTATGGACTCTGACAGGAGCTGTAGCCAAGGACTCCAGTGTCTTGGCTAGCCATGCTCTGATGGATATCTGCATTCCTAACCTAATATCCTCCATTCAGGAGCTTTTTTATCAAGGAGCTGCAGCCTATGCCTTCTCCAGACACCTCTGCCAGGACTCCTATTGAAAGGGTGGAAAACCCCAAAACAATTTTCTCCACTCTGATTCAGTGCTCAGGACTTTTCTGATCTTAGACTCCCTCCTCACCTTTTCTCTCCAGGCCTCTGGTGTATCAAATGTCAGGAGACTTGGGTTTGGTATTTCTCTCAGAAGTGAAAGACATTCCCCCATCCACATGTACACATGTCATCCTCACCTCCTGCATTCCAAGGCAACAAGATGGAACACTGAAGGAGCTGTTGCTTCCTCTACCTGTTTATACCACAGACATAGGCTTTGATTTTCTTAGTGAATTACTCACTCCTGCACCTGGCAGCTCTACATTTTCCAGTCCAGTTCAGCTATCCAGACTGTGTGTGAGTGTGTGTGTGTGTGTGTTGGTTGATTGGTTTTGAATAAGTTCCCATGACCCTTTCTAACGGCCCTTTACTCTTTCAATACCAATTGTTTAAGGAGAACATACCAATTAGAACCTATTCATTCCTGATGCACATAGTAAAATTTACGGTAAGGGCAGAATTCAAGAGCTCATAATATTTATATATTTTGGAACAGAAGAATAGCCAGTGGGAAATGTCATTTTGTTTCATGATTATGAAATTGCAAAGTAATCCCATAGTCAGTAGAAAACCATTAATTAAAGTAGCTTTAATTAATGTCAAAGCTAATGCTTTTAAATATGTATAGGAGCTTATGTCTCACAGAGCACTTTCCAATCAACACCCTCACAGTCACATAAGACTAAGTATAATTCCAAGGGAGAGCTGGAAATTGTCAAATGAACTGCTTGCTTGAGTTGATCAGACATAAGAATGCTATTTAAGTTATTCCTCAATATTATTCCCCTGCTTTAGTATTCTAACTATTCAAACTAATTTCATTGTAGTAGTTCTTAATAGCAACAATTTAACAACTTAAAAGTATTAGATGACCTTACCAGGCAACTGCAAATGACAATAACAAACTAGGGCTTAATTAAGTCAAACATCTAAGGTAGAAGAGTATGAGTGTATAGTCCAGAACAATGAAATGGATTCTTTGTATTGTTTAAGTAGAAATAACAATGATAGACTGACATGAGTAATCCCATTCTTATTGAAATTACGAACATAGATTGCTTTTTTTTTCAAGAGATAAAGAAACTTAACTGTTTCAAAGGCACTTATATTGAATAAAAATTCTTATCTTCTAAAACTGATTCTTTTTCTAAGAAAGTTATTCCAAATGTGTGTGTCTATCTTCCCCCAACACACACACATTTATAGGGGAGAGAATTTAGATATGAACTGGCTCATTCATTCAATAAATTAGGTAAAGCAATAATGCAGAAGGTATATTCAAAATATTATTTACATTATTTGGTAGCTGTAAAATTTAGCTGTAGGGAAAATATGTGCTTTAAAAGATGTTTTTAGGAAATGAAAATTTTGGTATGGATGTCATTGTTTAATTTAAAGGAGCAAAGAAATGAGCACTCATAAAAATAATTATTAGATACCTGCTTTGTTTCCACTCTACAGCTGTCCCTTGCATACTTGTGCCTTGTGCGATTTCTTTATTGTTAGATTTCACTTTCTATTACCAAGATTTATCAACTCATTTATTCCAAATCATTAACAACTATTTTCTTCAAAGGAAAATAAAAATGTCATTATTTTTAAAAATAGGAAATGCATTTCTTTTTATCTTATTTTGGAAAATCATGGCTATGCAAAAATTGATTTGTTATTAAATTGTTTATTTTAGAAATATTATTTCATGCCCAGAAGTAATAGCTTTCATTAGCAAATATTTTATGCTGCAGTGTATAATTTCAATATCCCAGGAATTATATATTAATAGAATTGGCTTAGTATCCTATTTTCAAAAACATGATCCATAGTATGTCACTTTCAAAAATCATTAATTTTTAGATGGCTCTTACCTGAAATGCACTGACAATCTCACAGTTCACTGTGTGCCAAAGCACATGCTTAAACATCAGCCTTCTGTTTAGGGAAACAGAAACGTTTCCCAGTTCTACATCATGTAGAGCAGTTAGACCACCAGAGAGGAACAAAAGGATAGCAAATAAATGGAAAGGAGGTAACAGCAGCAACAGCATTTTTTGTTTCACTGCTAACAGCAAGTAATGTATAGCCTAATGTGGAACTCATGGTCATCCTTAGGGAGGACTGGACTGACATATACCTCTCACATCAGAAATCAAACAAATCCAAATTTTCACAGCAATTTTGACAGACGAAATCTCTAATTATGACATAGATAAATCATTAAACAATAAGGGTAGAGGGTATCAGGGAGTTAATTATGGAACTGTTTGAAACTAATTATACTTAAAATATTTTTTCCAGAGATATGTGTGTATATAAAACTTTCTGAATGACTGCCCCTTCAACCTCAACTCCCTTCCAAAACACTACCACTTCCCATGTCATCAGCTTAGTTCAGGAGCTGTAAGAAAGTCTGCAGACTAAGGGGAGGAAAGAAAGGAAAGTGTTAATTTTAAACTTTTTTTTAAAATTTCACCTCAGCATCTGCTGATTGTTTTTATAAGGATGCTATTCCAAATGGCATCAGAAGAGGGTAAGTGCCCTTACAAATATAAAACAAACAAACCCACAGCCTTGTGAAGGTTTCATAAGGCCTGCTTGCTGCATTGGAACACACGGTGTTCTCAGGATGTCAGATCAACTACACTTTACTTCAGCCAAGTCCGTTTATGCTCCTACTCTTTGGCACCCTGCCACAACAGAGTTGCTTTTCATTCATCAAACACCGCTGCACAGCACTCTAACTAGGCAACTGCTCCTCATTTCTGCCCAAATCTCTTTATCATGGAATTGGGTTTCTTTCAAAAAGTTTATCATTTTGAAAAGGCCCTGCGATGCAAAAACAATGCCATTTATCAGCCTGGGCAAGGAGACTGCTAGGAAATGATAAATTTCCTGTACGTGGCTTTAGTTTATCACCAGTTTATTTTAACTTCTCCTTGCACTTGCTGGATACACTTGTATGACAAGTAAACTTCAAGTGCCTCATGCCCTTCTTCCTGATAAATGTATGTAATAATGCAGATGTGCATTTATAAAGTTGTCTTCCACCAGGGAGTGTACAAGAAAGGCAAATTATAGAATGTTTTGAAAATACATGATCTTAAAAATCATTTAGCACAAACTTCTATGGATAAGTAACCTCACTGAGACCTTGAGTGGCCAAATGAGCAATGTCATATCATGGAGCTAGTTTATGTCAGAACTAGAGTCTCAACCTAGAAATCATCACACATGGATAATTTAATATGCTGTGATAATTAGTTTATTAAAATATACTTACTAAAATTGCATGGAATCAGACCCTGGTTAAGAAATGAATACGTGTATGGAGAGGAAAATATATTCATGTTCAGATGCCAAATAGTTGCAAAAACAAATATTGATGATTAGTATTTCATAAAGTGTAGTGAGAAATAATATAATTTTTTTAGAAAATGTGTGGGAATGGATGCTGCTAAATAATGGTCAAGGAAAGAATTTTTTTAAAGATGTACTTTTTGATGCAAGAGCAAAATGAAGTTCTCTGACAATAAAGTTCTGACATGTGGGTTCTTGACCATCTTACAGTAATTCTATTGTTCTACCCTAACATCACTTTATCCCATAAAAATATTTTACTTAAATATTAGCTGATTATTTTGAAAAATTTTATCTCCAGGATATCACTTTCTGGCTATGGGCTCTAGTGCTTCTTTGTAACACTTGTTAGACATCTCTGGGAACTCACCCAAGCTCAAAACTTATAGCCATTCAATTATCAAGAATACAAGTAACAATAAATGTTGGTGAGGATGTGGAGGAAAAGATACATTCATACATTGCTGCTGAGACAGCAAATTGGTGCAACCATTATAGAAAGTAGTATGAATATTCCTCAGAAAACTTGTAATGGAACCACCATTTGACCCAGCTATCCCACTCCTTGGTTTATACTCAAGGGATTTAAAATCAGCATATTACAGTGATGCAGCCACATCAATGTTTATAGCAGCTCAACTCACAATAGCTAAGTTATGGAACCAGCCTAGGTGCCCTTTAACAGATGAATGGATAAAGAAAATGTGGTATATATACACAATGGAATATTATTCACCATAAAGAAGAATAAAGTTATGGCATTTGCTGGTAAATGAATGGAAGTGGAGACTGTCATGAGAAGTGAAATAAGTCAATCCTCAAAAACCAAAGGCTGAATGTTTTCTCTGATATAAAAATGGTAACACACAACAAGAAAGAGGGGAGAGAAGAACAGAACTTCACTGGATTGGAAAGTGGGGAATGAAGGAAAGGGAGAGGGAATGAGAATAGGAAAAATAGTAGAATAAATTTGACAGAACTCTCCTATGTTCATATATGAATAAATGACCAATGTAATTCCATAGCATGTTCAACCACAAGAATGGGGTCCAAATTAGAATAAGTTATACTCCATGTATGTGTAATATGTCAAAATACATTCTACTGCCATCTATATCTAAAAAGACCAATTTAAAAAAAAAAAAAAAACCTAACAGCCATTGACTACTCAATTCTTAGTAACTACACTTCAATGTGTAGTAGGCATCTCAAAGTTTAATATGCCCAACAGATTCTAATATATACTTGAAAGGATAAAAAGCCAAGACCAGATAAAAGGTACCTAAAAATGATGAAGAAGGAGGAAGTTAATTTATGTTGGCCACTAGAACTTATTAGCAATTATAGAAATGATACAATAAAGAAGAAATCAATGCTGAAGAACACAGGGCAGAAAAACAGTCTAATACCTAGATCAAAATTTGAATCATGGTGGAGGAGTAATGAAACATCAGCAAGAGCAGTCAATAAAGTAAATGAGGAAAATAATTTAATCATCACAGGAAAAAAAATCTATAATTCTAAGGTTTTGAAAATAGGTCAACCCCCTAGACTAAAATATAACTAAATAAAAGAATGACAAATAACACACAGCTCCACAAAGCAAATAAGAACTATGGCTTCCTCATTCCCTGACTCTAGC
>PVHX01017421.1:0-40093 GCA_004024805.1 Geosciurus inauris | reverse complement strand
GGGCATGGGGACAGCAAGGGTGATGGAATATGATGGTCATAATAACCCTAACTTTATGTATGATTGCATATATGATGTGATTCTATACAACTTACAACTAGAGAATTGATATGTTATCCTCTATCTATGTACAATGAGTCAATTTACACTGTCAACATGTAAGCCTAAATAAAACAAGAATAAAAATTAAAAAAAAAAAGACGTATATAGAATATTCCATCCATCAACAAGCCAATACAGTTTTTCTCAGCAGCACATGTACCTTCTTCAAAATAAACCATATGTTATGCCACAAAGCAAGTCTTGGTGAATACAAAAAAATAGAGATACTACCCTGCATTCTATCTGACCATAATGGAATAATATTAGAAATCAATGATAAAATAAAAAAATAGAAACTACTCCAACACCTGCAGACTAAATAATACACTATTGAATGAAACTTGGATAACAGAAGATATCAGGGAGGAGATTAAAAAATTATTAGAGGTAAATGATAACTCTGATACAACATTTTAAAATCTCTGGGACACCATGAAGGCAGTGCTAAGAAGAAAGTCATTGCATTAAGCTCATTTATTAAAAGAAGAAAAAGTCAAGAGATATATGACTTAGCACTACATCTCAAAACCCTAGAAAATAGGAACTAACCAATACCAAAAGAAGTAGAAGACAGGAAATACTTAAAATAAGGGCTAAAATCAATGAAATTGAAACAAAAGAAACAATTGAAAAAATGGACAAAACAAAAGCTGGTTCTTTGAAAAAATAAAAAAAAAAAAGACAAACACTTAGCCACCTTAATGATAAGAAGGAGAGAGAAAATTCAGATTACTAAAAATTGTGATGAAAATGAAATATCACAACAGACACTATTGAAATACAGAGGATAATTAGAAACTATTTTGAAAATTTATACTCTAGTAAAATAGAAAATCTCAAAGACACCAACAAATTTCCAGAGGCATATGAACCAATCAAACTAAGCCAGAGGACATACACAACTTACAGAGATCAATTTTAAGAAAGGAAATAGAAGACACCATCAAAAGCCTACCAATCATGAAAAGCCCAGACCAGACAGATTCTCCACCGAGGTCTACAAGACCTACAAAGAAGAATTAATACCAACACTCCTCAAATTATTCCATGATATAAAGAAGAAGTGAACTCTTACAAACTCATTCTATGAGGCTAGGATCACCCTAATACCAAAGTCAGACATAAACACATCAAGGAAAGTAAACTTCAGACCAATAGCCTTAATGAACATAGATGTGAAAATTCTCAATAAAATTTTGGCAAATCACATACGAAAACATATTTAAAAAATAGTGCACCATGATCAAGTGGGGTTCATTCCAGGGATGCAAGGTGGTTCAACAAATGAAAATCAATAAACATAATCCATCAAATAATAGAATTAAAGATAAGAATCATTTGATTATATTGATTGATGCAAAGAAAGCATTTGACAAAATGCAGCCCCCTTTCATGTTTAAAACGCTAGAAAAATTAGGGACACTAGGAACATACCTCAATATTGTAAAAGCTATCTATGCTAAACTTGAGGCCAATTACATCCTAAATGAAGAAAAATTGGAAGCATTCCCTCCAAAAACAGGAACAACACAGGAATGCCCGCTTTCAGCACTTCTATTCAACATAGTCCTTGAAACTCTAGCCAGAGCAACTAGACAGATGAAACAAAATAAAAGAATACAAATAGGAAAAGAAGAACTCAACTATCATTATTTGCCGATGACATGATTCTATACTTAGAGGATCCAAAAAATTCCACCAGAAAACTTCCAGAATCAATAAATGAATTCAGCAAAGTTGCAGGATACAAAATCAACACCCATAAATCAAATGCATTTCTACACATCAGTGATGAATCCTCTGAAAGAGAAATTAGGAAAACTCCCCCATTCATAATAGCTTCAAAAATAAAATAAAATACTTGGAAATCAATTTAACAAAAGAGGTGAAAGACCTCTACAATGAAAACTATAGGACACTAAAGAAAGAAATTGAAGAAGTTCTTTTAGGATGGAAAGATCTTCCATGCTCTTGGACAGGCAGAATCAATATTGTCAAAATGACTATACTACCTAAAGCGCTATACAGATTCAATGCGAGTCCAATTAAAATACCAACATTTTTCCTTATAGAAATAGAAAAACCAATCATGAAATTCATTTGGAAAAATAAGAGACCCAGAATAGCCAAATTAATTCTTAGCAAAAATAGTGAACCAGAAGGCATCACAATACCAGACACAGAGACCAACCCACAAAAATATAGTTATTTCCTACTAAACAAAGGCACCAAAAGCATACATTGGTGAAAAGATAGCCTCTTCAACACATGGTGCTGGAAAAACTGGAAATCTATATGCAGTAAAATGAAACTAAACCCTTGTCTCTCACCACGCACAAAATTCAACTCAGAGTAGATCAAGGACCTAAGAATTAGAACAGAGACCCTGTACATAATAGAGGAAAAAGTGAGACCAAACCTTCATCACATCAGATTAGGCCCTGACTTCCTAAGACTCCTAAAGTGAAAGAAAGAAAATCAAAAGAATCAAAAAATGGGATGAATTCAAACTAAAAAGCTTCTACTCAGAAAAATAAGCAATCAGTGAGGTAAAAAAAGAGCCTACATTTTGGGAGCAAATTTTTGCCACACACACATCAGAAAAAGAATCCAAAAAACTTAACACCAAAAAAACAAACAACCCAATCAATAAATGCTCTAAGGAGAGCTTCTCAGAAGAAGATATACAATTGATCAACAGACATATTAAAAAATGTTCAACATCTCTAGCAATTAGAGAAATGCAAATCAATACTGCTCTGAGATTTCATGTCATGCCAGTCAAAATGGCAATTATCAAGAATACAAACAACAGTGTTGCCCAGAATGTGGGGGGAAAAGGCACACTCATACATTGCTGGTGGGACTCTAAATTGGTGCAACCAATCTGGAAAGCAGTATGCAGATTCCTTAGAAAACTTGGAATGGAACCACCATTTGTCCCAGCTGTCCCACTCCTCAGTCTATACCCAAAGAACTTAAAAACAGCATACTACAGTGACGCAGCTATTTTAATGTTTATAACAACTCAATTCACAATAGCTAAACTGTGGAACCAACCTAGATGCCCTTCAATAGATGAATGGATAAAGAAACTGTGGTATATATACACAATGGAATATTGCTTAGCATTGAAAGAGAACAAAATTATGGCATTTTCAGGTAAATGATTGGAGAACATCTTGCTAAGCGAAGTAAGTCAATCCCAAAAAACCAAAGGCCAAATGTTCTCTTTGATAAGTGGATTCTGATTCGTAATGGGAGAGGTGGCCTGGGAAGAATGAAGGAACTTTGGTCAAAGGGGAGAGAGAGGAGGGAAGGGGACACAGGGGCAGGAAAGATGCTAGAATAAAATGAATATAATTGCCCTTGGTACATGTATGATTGCATATATGGTGCGACTCCACATTGGGTACAACCAGAGAAATTAAAAATTGTGCTCCATTTGTGTACAATGAATCAAAATTCATTGTGCTGTCATGCATCTCTAATTAGAATAAAAACATTTTTAAAAAGTAGAAACAATATAAATGGATAAATTGATGTTGAATGAATCAATAAAATATGACATATGTATAAAAATACATATAGATAGAAAATATGTGCTTGTTGACTATGTTATTGGTAAGGCTTCCTTCTGGTCAACAGTTGGCTATTAGTAGTTAAGTTTTGGGGGAGTCAAAAGTTATATGCAAAGTTTTGACTGTTTAAGTAGAGCATTACCCCTAAGGGTTATTTAAAGGTCAACTGTAATTGTTTCATTAATTCTTATCTAATGCATCTGAGAAGATATTTATATTTTCTGGACTCCTACTACTTCATATGTAATATGAAATTATTGCAATGATTGATCTTTAATACCTCCTTCATACTGTATGATTTTTAAATCTTGACACTGACTTCTTTGCCTGAGAAGAACAGAAATGGCATCATGACCTTAATTAAAATGCTCAAGGTTCTACATTCCACATAAGTTGTATAAGACCCAAGCATGGCACAATGATGAATTTGAGGACTTCTATTCAAGAACACAGATTTAAATTCTCTCATTTAACTTTACTCCCTGTACCAGGCCCCATTGAAAAATAGAAGCAAAGTGTTTTTTTAAAAGACATCAGTGAATTGAAAGAGAATGATGGAGATGACAGCATCCAACTTTTTTAAGTTGTAAAGTATACAGCTTAACAGACCAAGAAAGCTGACCTGTAAATCAGAACTTGAGAAAGCTCATAAGCAACTTGACTATTGAAACACACATAAATGACACATAAATTGCCATTACCTATTGCTTCCCTGGTGGGTATAAAATTAGGGCTAAAAATTGGAATACTGACAGAAATCCTATTTAAAAATCTATTAGACATCCTCTCTCAGATGTTTTTGCCCACTTTCAGTACTGGATGGCAGATCTTACCGTATTCTGGAAGAACATCAGAGGTTTTTCACTGGAAAGTTAAAAAAGAAAAAGAAAAGAAAGTTGGATCTCTGGGATTCAGGTACAAGCATAAATGAGGAAAAGTGTACAAAAAGAAAGCAAAGCAATCAAGTGTGTGCAATTAAGTATATATATTGAATGTATTCACTTTTCTATGGAATCCAATTATTTCTTTTTGAAGGAAAATAGAACTATAGAACTGCAATTGGAGCACCTCCAAAAAATCACCAGCCAGAATGAGGTGTGATAAAGACTTGGCAAATTATCTTGCTCATATATACAGTGCTTTCTTCCAACCAGATTTTTTCTTTCCAATCAGAAAGGGGGGGGGGGGGAGAAACCACAGAAAGAAGTCTACAGGAAAGTAATTCAGAAAAATTTACCTAACCTGAAATTCATAAGTTGCCAAGTTAAAATAGCTCCTAACAAGATGGCCAAGATGGCAGAAATGACTCAGTAAAACACATTATCATGAAATTTTAGAACACTAGCTAGGACAAAGAGAATCCCAGAAAAATTGGAATAAAATAAGTTTATATAATATATCTAGAATCATGTTGACCTCAGACATTTTCACTTTAACAAAAGAAGAATGCTTTTGGAATTCTAAGGGAAAATCATTCTTTTCTTAATTTTCTGTTCAAGAAACCATAAAAGAAATAAAAACATAATTTACATAAAAGTTCTCAAAAGATTCATTTTCTTTTCAGTTTTTTCTTAGAAAGCTATTAGAGAATGTGCTGTGAAATATGAAGGGTTAAATCAAGAAATAATCATGACATCTTTTTAATGGAAAAATCTCTTACAAGAAGATTCAGAGAATCTCTGGCCTCATTGTGTCCATCGCATAGCCTCTAGTCACAGCTACTGGACATAGGAAGTGTGACCAGTATGAGCTGATATGTAATAAAAATAGAAAATATACACTAGACTTTGAACACACCTATTATAAAAATAGAGTACAAAGTATTGCATAAGTTTTAATATTTACCACAAATTGAAATGCTGAAAATTTTGTCATAGTGGGGTAACTTCAATATATTATGGTAATTAATTTCATCTGTGTCTTTTTACTTGTTTAGCTCATTTTGTCCCATAATCCCAGATGTGGTTAACCAACAAAAACTGAAATCAAGAAACAAATATTCCCCTTTGAAATAATATTTAGATATGTATTATGTTTGCAAAATTGAAAATGTAGGATTTAATAAGTTAATATGACTACAAGACAAGTTTAAATAACATATGTAGCTCACATTCCATATCTATTAGACAGCATTTCTTTAAAAAAAAAAAAGGGAGAAAAATCTCAAACAAAGGGCTGGGAAGCAGCCTCATAAATAAATTGTCTAACCTGGAAGAAGATCCAAAAGATCTATTCCAAATGGTGAAATTAATACATATCAACATGAAATGATATCTAGATTAAGGGGATAATAACACCACTTGAAAGAATTCGCAGTTAAATAAGAATGTAGAAAAACAAGCAAAAAGGAAAAAGGATTATTTTAAAAAGAATATAAAATATTGGGTACCAGACTATCAACAGAGTGTTAGGTGGCTCAGCTATGAATATTATATACATATATATAATACAAGCAATAATTATTGATCCAAAATCATTAGGACACAAATAATTATAAATAGTTGCATCCTGATTTTGGTAAGATGAGAGATGAGTGTTCACATGCAGTAAGAATTGCAGATCATAAAATAGAATTAAATATTCACATTCCACAGTGGTCAGAAAAGACCAAATACTTCAAATAAAAAGATCAAGAAATAAAAATATACAAATTTTATTCATAGTGATAGAGATAGATACAAAAACAAAAAGAAGTATAGTAAATGATTTTGGAGACTAGGAAATAAAAGATT
Organism: Geosciurus inauris; assembly: GCA_004024805.1. Classification (NCBI taxonomy): domain Eukaryota; kingdom Metazoa; phylum Chordata; class Mammalia; order Rodentia; family Sciuridae; genus Geosciurus; species Geosciurus inauris. The sequence continues at coordinate 33,678 of PVHX01017421.1, read as the reverse complement.
ATAGCATATTGGTAGCTACCATTTGTGCAATATGACATTTGAGTCTCTAAATTATATGCAAGTTATAATTAGGTTAAAATTTAAAATATATAAAAAAAATTGATAAATGATAACAAATTTATGGAAGGAAAGTCATAATATCTAATAACTTGCTGAAAAATATTAGTGGTTTTTTATTGAAACTCAAATCAATAAATCAGGTAATTTTCAATCCTTCTAATGAATACATGATAATATCCAGTACTCACAACTGTGTGGATAAATAGGCTCTTTCATGTATTGTAGCTAATAGATGATGAATTGCTGCAACTGGTTCTAGAATATAGTACCTGTGGTATCTAATAAATTTTCTTCTTAATCCAACAATCACATTTTAAGGAATTGTTTTCGCTAAAATAAATGATAATGTATTAATAAGTATATGGCAACCACATCACAGAAAAAGACAACTATTTCAAGGATTTTTTAAGTCTCTATGCATCAGAGCAAGAAATAGCCTTTTAAAGATTTTAATTGAAAAAGTCTTCTGAGAAAACAATCTCTTTAGTATAATGACATTCATTTAAAAATTGATAGGGGAGAAAAAATTCTCCATATATCATATGTATAGCTATAGGGTTATGTGACTCTGTGGAATGACGTGTTATAATACACTTAAAATTGTTTTCAGACTGTTATCAGCTATACGGGGATGTAGGATTTTCTCAACACATTACTGAACAACCCAAGGTTAATGAGCCATAAGACTTTTTTATGTTTTTATCATAGCTTATATACACACTTCTGTTTTAACACCTATAAACTTACACTGCCCTTACATGTTTAGTTTTTATCTGTCAACCTGATATTTTATAAATTAAGTTAAACCATTTGAAATGGTCAATATTGGACCATTTTGATCTACAAAAAAGAAATTTCATGTTTCTGCCTATTATATATGTTTTATATCTATTTTCCTCAACAAATAGATTTTGTTTTGCCCACTTTATCCCTTCCTTGTGCCAAATAATTTCATGTTTCTGCCTATTATATATGTTTTATATCTATTTTCCTCAACAAATAGATTTTGTTTTGCCCACTTTATCCCTTCCTTGTGCCAAATAATGCTTGACTTACTTTAGATATTGGGAAGAGTTTGTTAAAATTATGTATAAATGCATAATATAGCATGGATTATTTTTCTAGTTTAAATACAAAATATAAAGATATAATTTAAAATATCAAAATTTCAAAAGAGTAAATTTATATTTATATTTCCTCCAGGCAAATAGTTGTTTGAATGGGAAACTCATGATTCAACTTCAAAGGATTATTGACTTTTTTGAAACATTACCAGGTTTCATATGAAAAAATATGTCCTGTAGGATTTTTGAATTTTACAATTTTGGCAAATAGATCATTAAGATTTATAAAATTGGGTGACACTTAAGAAGAAATGCATTTTTTTTGTAGATTACACAGTTAATGTACATGTATTCTTTCGAGTTTATTAACTTGATTGTTTTTTTCCTAAATGTAAGCTAATAATTGTGCTTCATTCTATAATTAAATCTGCTTTCATTTACCTACCTTTGTAAATACTGTGGTAGTCTGTATAATATAAAGTTTATAACCTTTGAATATTTCAGATATATTATGATTTTTGCCTATAATTATTCTTTTCCCAATTAGAAAGCTTTTTAAAAAATAATTTAACCTGGTTTCTAATCATTAGTCTATCTTTTAAAATTTTAATTACAAAACTGTGCAATTTAATAGGCCTTACAATCTTCTTAATATATTTTTAATCCAAAAGCTTATATCTAATTTTTTACCCAATCATCTTTAACTACATCAAAAATTACAATGTATGACAACCAAATAACACTGATTTATGTTCAATTGATGTCATAACTGAACTACATGACCATTGTTATAAGTAAATTTTACATTTGATTTTCAGAATTTGGATACAAAGCAAAGCAAACAGAGCAATTCTTGATCTTTTTTTGTTTGTTTGTTTTTTAGTTATCTGTCTGAATTACTTCCAGATTCTCAAAGTATCAGTTTGCTTTCATTTGTTTCATTAATCCTTTAGAGAGAAAGGAGTTTTGAAAAGAAAAAAAAAGGGCTAATTTTTAATACATGTATACATATATACACAAATGAATATATGTACATATATATCCATATACATAGCTCTACGTATATGTAAACCTCAAGTGTGGGTATTTTGCATTTGTGTATGTGTGTGTGTGTGCATGTGTGTGTGTGTAGAAAGAGAGAGAGAAATCAAAATTCAAAATCCATTCTTCCTTCCCCCAAAGAGAGCCCTCTGTTCATTTTCCAGGCTTCCCAGGTAAACACAGTTCATCTTTCTCACTTGTATTCAATTTTTGTGATCACCATTGGAGAGATTTGGTAAAGCACACAAATGACAGGATCCTCCTTGCAATTTGCTTAAATGCAAGTTACTGGATTCCTATCAAACCGTTCTGTGGATCTGTCTCTAAGCAATCCTGTCCTAACATATGCCTTAAGATATTAATAAAATTTGTTATTGCCACAAATATTATTTAAACAATACTCTATCATACTTACAGAAGGCCAAAACAAATCATGTACTCGAATCTAGAGCACTCAGGAATGAGGCCAAAATTTGCTGTTTTCTTCTCCTTTTCCTTCTCCATCCCCTGCTCCTGCTCCTCCTCCTCCTCCTTCTTCTCATCTTCTTTTTTTTTTTTTTTGTCCTACTTTCTTCATACAATGCTGAAACCTCAAGTATTCAATAATAGAAAATTCTTTATCCTCCTCTTTACAAGTGGGGGAAGACTATAAAATTTTGCTAAATACACACACACACACGTAGAATGTCACAGGACTAAAAGTTAATTCCCAAAACCATATTTAAAAGCCTAAAAATTTCACCTTAATTTTCCTAGTTGTAAATCACACCTGAATTTTACAACACATTTTTATTGATGACTTCAAATGAGACAGTTTTTATCATTCCTAGTGACCATAAAAGGGAAGTAAATCAAATTTAGCATACATCACACATCACAGATGAGACCCTTGATAACTGACTGAGTTTGAACCATAAGAACTAGATCGTGCTGAACTCCATAAGATTAGTCCTTATAAATTCCCCATCAGAAAATGAATGTCTTTCTTCCATTCCCTTAGTAATGCTTGTTTTCAATTGATTCCTTCATTCATTCAATAAAATTTGGCTGAGCACCTAATACATGCTGGGCACCACGCCAGCTACTGGAGAGAAGAACAATTAAATACAAAAGAAAAATGCCTCCCTCCATGCAGCTCGCCTTTAAATTGCAGGCAGTTTAAATACATAATATGCCAATCAGCAGTCAGTGCTAAGGAGAAAAGGAAAGCAGGGAAGGGGATGGGCAGAGGTACCTTGTTCAGTATTAAGTGGATCTGTACAGGTGAACGTCAAGCAGAGCCATTAGAGCAAAAACCTGAGGGAAGAGAATTAGAAAGCTGTGTGAACACTGCAAACAGAAAAGTGTAAATGAACACCCAGAGGAAAATAGATTTACTGACACAGTCAGGCATCCGTTTCCAAACTCTTTGTAACTCAAAAGTTAAATTTGACAAAGATCTTCTAATATGGATTTCCCAATAGGGTCATTTCAATTCAATATGGTAAAAGTGAGCTTTGCTGTGATTTTCTAGTGCTATCTCTGTATTTAATGAATACACTTTCCCTTCTCCCTACTAGCTATGATTTTCGAACCACTCCCTTACTGAAAGCCACTCTCAGGGGTTAAACACATGCCAGGTTCATGTACAATCAAAGAGAGACCAATTGATCATCCTCAACAGATTTAACCGCCTAGCCCACGGAACATCTGAATTTTATAAGTAAATCAAGGTTCCAGCAAATCAGTCAGTTATAGTACTGGGCCTTCCGGAATTGGCAAGAGAGACTCATGCTACTGCAAGGTAAGCGTGGAAAAAGCTCCGCGCTTTGAGTTAAAAGTCATTGTTTTCTTCTTTAGAAATTGCGGAGGGTTCTCTGGCACATCACCATATAATCTCTTGTGACCTAAATTTTTTACTTATAAAATTAAGACATTATGTGGAATAACTTCCAGACACATGCAGCTACAATACAATATATTTATCTCAATTTTTTTTTCTGGGATGCTATAGAAGACATTGTAAAAGGAGGAAAAACAAAAGGAATGATTCTTTTACTCTGCTATGTCAGAAACTGAATTTCCAATTCAGTGCCTTCTTGTTCTTAAGTACCCTTGAAATTATAACACTAATTTCAGATGAGGCAATCCTGTAACTATGGAAGGGCAAACTAAAATGTCTCATGGCTTTTATGTATTAAAAGTGAAAAGAATGCTTGGAAATGTCTAATGGGACCCACATTGTATATAGTATATATTTTCCCAGTCAACCAATTGCCTCTAAATTTGCTATTTATAATTTACCCAGTCTTAATTAGCAAGCTGTTCCTCAAGTCTATCCTGCTGCAGGCAGAACATGAAGAAGAATATAAAAAAAACAAAGTGTTTCTGGTTGCTGAAAGCAAGCCATACATATTCATGGTGAAAACAGAAAATCATTTGCCAAACTGTGGATAGTAAATACAAATTAACCCTGCAATAAAAAGTGTAATATTTGCATTTTCAAGACTTAGATCTCTCTGGGATTAATTAGGTGATCAGTAGGAATTAGAGTTATCACGAACAAAACCTGGCTTAGATTGAGCATGTGAGTGTGTACGTATGGCAGGGCGTTGTACAATTCATTAACTTTGCTTTCATTATAATTCGTTGGTCCATTCCTCAAAGACTGGTATATAGACTGATGGATTAAATATTTCTGTGAAAATGTTTTGCAAATTGTACAAGTGTACATAAAAACAATGAGGTCTTACTCTTTTCATGATTGCTCCACAGAGCAATAGCAAAGGCCTATTCTGATGATCTGGAAGACTCTTGAACTGTACCCCTCCTGGGACCTCCATGACTCAGCAGCTCAACATCTTCTTTCCATGGAATCCTATAGCTTCTAAGTTGTTCTCTGCTTCTTTCTGATCCATTCCCACAGTGTTGCCACAGTGAATTTTTTAAGACCCAACTATCATCAAGTTAGATCACTTATAACGGTCCAGCTATAACTTTTGGATAAAATTCAATTTCCTTTTTTTTTTTTTCTTTTTTTTGGTACTGGAGATTGAACTCAGGGGCACTCGACCACTGAGCCACATCCCCAGCCCTATTTTGTGTTCATGTAGAGACAGGGTCTCACTGAGTTGCTTAGCACCTCGCCGTTGCTGAGGCTGGCTTTGAACTCACGATTTTCCTGTCTCAGCCTCCCTAACTGCTGGGATTAATTTGCTCTAGATTATCGTGGTCCTGCCTACCTCTCCAGACCCATCTCCTGGCAATTGGTCTGTCAACAATTCTCCACCAAGTCTCAATATTGTGTCAGCACATTTCCAGGCACTACCCATTTTATTTTCCACAGTCCAGCTTCATTAAATCATGAAGCCGCCACACATACTGATTTCTCTAAGCCTTCTGTGCCTATGCACATTGATTTTTCCCTGCAAAGAATACTTTCTTTTGCTTCAACATCTTCCTAAATTCTTAAGTTTAGGAGACAGCTTGGACATCAGTATCTATGGGAAGCCCTCTCTGACTTCATTTTGTCCAGTTTTTGGTGGGCTTCATAGTGGACCCATTATTGCCATGACACTTAGCACCTACATAACATCTTTCAAATTTATCATTCTCCTTTCTTGGAGTTCTTCTCCTGTGTCTGTGATTTCTGATTTGATAATGCCTGGTGGAATCACTGGCACATCACGATTATGAAATAAATACACACTGATTGAATGAATGCCAGATAATGCTAGAGCTTGTGGACAACAAACATAAATCATTTGTTAAATCCAAATTAATAAAAACATTTTGATTAATTATTAAAATATTTTAGGTAAATGAAAATTTATATTTTCTTTTATATCACTTATATCCTGTTAAACAGTCCTGGTAATTTATTTCAAAATTTAATATATCTGTCATAAAGAATCAATCATTAGTTTTAATTTGATTATCTTGAAATCCCAAGTTTAAAAAATTAATATACCTTGCCTGAGGACTTATCTATTTTAAAAGACATTTGGGACATTTTCTGAGATTACCCAATAAAGATAGGTGAGGGGCTGGGGTGAATCAGCATGTGCCTTAATTTATTTAATTGTTGAAGCAAAGTTAGGAGAGAAGTCTAACAAAGAGCAAATTACGACATCAAAAGACAGGTCAAAATTCTAAACCCAAGAAGGCAGTATTCTAAACCCAAGTTTAAAAAATGTATTGGCCAAATTTGGATGCAGGCCAGATGTGACCTGCTACCTGGTTTTTATGGCCATAATCTAAGAATGAATCTCTACAATTTTTAAATAGCTATATTTTAAATAATCTTGTAAGAACCTTATCAACATTATTTGTTTCTGATTCTATAAAGCCTGAAATATTTACTAATAGCTCTTTACAAACAGGTTTGCAGAGCCCTGGTCTGCTAATGGAGATAGCATTTGAATATGGAATGGGAATTATGTAGACAAGAAGAATGAAAACAGTGGAATATTTTCTAGTAAGGCCCAAAGAATTCAGACATGTACAACACAGAAGCACCCAGAATCAAAATCAGGTACAAAAATTCCATCACTGATGTTCGAGACGTAGAAATACTCACTTTTACACATTTCATTAACTGGCTCATTCCAGGAGAAAGTCTTATTTTAGAAGCCCACCTAAAACCCTAAAGATTCTGAGGGAGTTTGATGGGACATTGATATGTGAAACATAGACAAAAAATGGGGAAAATCATTTTTAGTAAAAGAGGAAAAGAAAGCCAAAGAAACTTCTGGTCTTTAATATCCCCTCCTAGACATGCATAGAAGTATAGGATTTATTTTTGGCTAAGTCCTCTGCTGAAAAACACTGTGATAAAGAATGAGTGTGTGATGTTCCATGAGAACTGAGAGTTCAGTTTGCTTTGGACTAAAAATCTAATTATATCAAAAACTCATCCAAAACTCATCTATCCTTCTCACTCAGGATGTGTACCCACTTAACTTAGGTTTCAGATTTATATGCACTGATAATTGTAAGTCAGTTTGGTAAAGCTGACAAAAGGACACTGGACCAAGAGTCAAAAATAACTTTCATAAATGGCTTTAAAGTCATCGAACTTTATAAACATGAAAAGCACATCTTGATTAAAAAGATGTTCAGAGCTTTAAAGAGAAAATGCAAGTTCCAAATTCTATACTGTATTCTCTTCTTGCTCTTAAGAAAATGAGAGTGCATATAATGGAGTATGTAATTGAAGCAATTATGATGTGTGAAGTTTGAAGTGGAATCTATGGACATGATCTGTTTCTAATAGCCTTTAATTTGGTTGTCAGTGTCATAATCTGCAAGTACCCATCAGCTCTTATAAAGTCTTTTTAGACCTTGTTGCTTTTCCTCTTTTTAATCATCTCTCCTCTGCATCTCTATGTCTCTGAATGAAAGCATTCCTCTAGGAGCAATCAATTCTAAGACTGCCATCTCAATAAAAGAGAATCGTTGTTGCTAGTATTTGAGGAGCTACTATATAGTAGGCAGTGTGTAAGTGTTTCCCATTATTGTAACAAGTTGGCAAATTAAGATCTCCAAGAGTCTAATGAAGACCCTGAAACTCGGAGAGGTGGATTGTGCTATATCATGTTAGATTTTGCTATATCATGTTGCATAAGGCTGGAAACTGTGCTCCTCATAGTCCCTTTTCTTGTAAGTCTCCAGGTTAATTTTGGGAAAAAAGTGATACTTGCATGAGATTCAGAAGGCAAAAGTAATGCAATAGTTATTTCCCTTAGAAGATAGTTGCAGTTAGACCCAGTGGTAGACCTAAGTAGCTTGTTCTTGCCCTCCTGGACTACAAGACTATCTCACATTTGATGTTGATGGCCAATAGCAATCCATCCCATAACCATACATTCCACTGCACACCACAGAGGTAGAAGCTACACAAATGCAGTACCTCTCCATGAACTCCTCCACAAATTCCCCCTCTGTGGTCCCAATTCAATGGCCAAATTTCTTTGACTTTTCATATTTCTCCGAAACTTGAGGCTTGTTCACCTACACTTGTAGTTTGGGAAGATGGCTTCATATTTATTTCTCTGATCCTTTGCCCTCTCCTCTTGATTGCTCACTTCCCTGGTTCTTCCTACATTGGTTTGAGGTATAATTCCTAAAATAATTCCCTCATCCCCATAATGCTGACTGGGACATTTTTCTTTTGAATGAACTCTGACTAATACATAAACAAGACCACAGAGCAATTAAGATGGCATTAGTTGTGTAAACACAGCAACAACTCTACAAAACCCTACACCATGTGGATGTGTAAGACTGGAAGAAATCAAAAAGAAGCAGGCCTAGTTAGTTGTAATCCTTAAAAGGAAGATAAAAAATGTAATATTCACATATGGCAACAACACAAGGCATTAAGATCTAAAGGTCATCAGAGAAGTTCAAACAGAGTACAATGGGCCTTCAAAGTGGAAGAGAATTAAGATATGACACATGGAAGCTCCAGAGATGGGGCAGAAGTCATAACATGTAAAAGCACAGAAAATAAAATAATTAGATGACAAGAAGGATCATCTTTGTGTTTTACAAAGCCAAACCTGAATTTCTATTAGGGAGAGAACCATATCAGTAGGAAAAAATGCCTGTGTTAGAAACTGAGAAAATAATGGTCCCCTCCTCCCAAGAACTGGTGGGACAAGGCTTCAAGGAAGGGAAATTGGTCTGCATAATGGAAACAGGAATTTAAAACGGGTTGAGGAAGGATGTGGAGTGCAGAGAAATCAGGGAGAAGAGGAATGAGGAGGAGATGAAACAGGGACAGGAAAACAAGGAGAAGGGAAAGGGAAAAGAAGGCAGAATATCTCAGAATGCAAGCAAGATCAGAAAGGAAAGAGGACGAGGAGAAGGTAGGAAGACCAAGAAGTCAGGGAGAACAAAATGGCGCCCCATAACAGCAAGTTTCCATATGTGAATGCTTCCATATTAACCTCAGAGTCTTGTCTTCAGAATAAATGTTCAAACTCAATAACTACACTCATGATTAAAGTCCTCCATGTGAACTCAAAAGAGTTTTACATCAAAATATTGCCAAAACCCGAATACCTGATAGAATTCAGGAACATTGTGGTTCAGGCCCACCAACATGGAGAAAGTCATGGAGAAGATCTTGGAGCACCACAAGTCATTGAGTGGAGTGTGAGACTAGTTCAATGAGCTCTCTGGGAGGCAAGAGTGTCCCAGAAGACACCTGGGTTATTAAAGCCCTCATCCACTATTCTAGGTACATCATGCCATTTAACCATTCAAACAAATTTATTGGGTACATGCTATTATTATCCCCATTTTAGCAAGGAGAAAACAGTCTTACAGCAGTTGAATGGTTTCAGTAGATTATATAGCATGTGAGATCAAAGATAATATTCAAACCAAGGTGTTTCTGATTCCTCAGCTGACATCTTAATCATCATTGCTCAGGGAGTTGCAAACCATTGTATTCACCACAGTCTCCTTTATTTTCTTGGACTCTGCACTATGTGGGTCACAGATTATTTCTGGAACACTGCACAAAGCATGGAATCTGATATCAATTTTTCTGGGGTCACTTACTGTTGCCTCAAATGAGACAAAGCTGCAATATCACTGTTTCTTTTTAGTGGATGATTGTAAGGGAGTGTTCAGCTATCACAATAGAGCTAACATGACCTCACTCATTCTTATTAAGACAAGTGTTTTGAATTAAAAATTAACATCTTTGACATGTTAGAGTGGTGTATATTAACCAAAGTCAGGTTTATAAATAGAAAAAATATGATATCAGTATGATCTAATGGACAAGGGGAATGAACACCTTCTCCCATTCTTACCTTCTACCACAGAAGGAAATATTTGCTGTGCTTTTGTTAAACATCAAAAAGTAGGGTTAAAAGGTTATGTGAAAATATAATGCAGTTGACAATAAGTTTAGTCATACATTAAAGGTATAGATTCTTAAGAGGTGACTTGATATAAGATCCTTATAAATCAGAGAGGAAATTCCCACTGGTGGTTCATATTACTTTATTGAAGACTCAATGCTATTGAATGTCTCTTTTAGATTATGTTGATAAAATGTCTGTATGTGGCTTAAAGAATAAAAAATAGTCCTTCACACTTACAAAGGACATGCTGAGTAAAATAGAAGGAAAATTCTAAAATTGTTGTTAAAGTATAAAATGTGAAATTCTGGGGATACAAAAAGTGACTCTTTTTTTTTGTTATTTGTTTTCCTCTACAGTAAATCACAGCTACAGAATTCAAAATATAATTACCTAGTTGTTTTGTACACATGTCACTAAGTAAGCAATTGATTTTATGTTTATATATTTATTATGTCTATGTTTCACAATTTTAACTATCATTTTTTAAGAGCTTTTTTTCAGTTATTAAGTGCAGAGTGGAAATGTTTGATTTAGATCAGGTGTTTTTCTAAATTGGCAAATGTTTACAAACATTTATCTCAAAAATAAAATGAGAAATGGTCTAAATTTGTTGTTGCTTGTATTTTAAAATTTATACATCTAAATCAAGAATGAGAATCTTCTGATCATCAGGCAAAACTTAGGTCCCTTTGGTTTTTGTTAAGATCTAGAGGGTTGTAGCAATAATTAGAAAATGATTACAGAAATAAGGTGCCAGATGGTAACTATTTAAGGACAGAGGTATCAACCTCCCCTCTGTTGAGAGATAATTGCATGAAGTTGTTCTTTGTCCTGGGGAATTTTACTGTTCACTGCAGAATATTTAGTACCATCACAGTCTCTTTCCACAAGACTCCAGTAGTATTCACCTTATCCAATTTTAACTAACCAATGTCTTCAGACTCTTGTCATGTACCTTTTGGGGCCCAGACCAAATTTTTCTTTGATTGAGAACCACTATTTAGAATTTACAGGTTAGATGGTCTCTGTTGTAACAATTAAAGCAGTCATCCACAATATGTAATCCAAGTAGCCTGGTTGTGTTCCAGTAGGACTTTATGAACAACAAAGTTCAAACTTCATACAATTTCATACGCATGAATTCTCTTTCTTCTCTCATTTTGTCTCATTTTCAATCTTTTAAAATTAAAAAAAAATATTCTTAGTTTATGGGATAAACATGACTTGCCAATTCTTGATTTAGAAGATAAAATGACGAAAAAAACAAGTCCTTGCATAAATACCTGATATGCAAAAAAGAATTGTACATTTCTTCATTTGTCGAATGCTGTCAAGAAGATATGTAAAGGGATCGATGGTGGTAGTACTGAGGAATATTCTCTACAGAGATAGCTGCACAGATATGGGATTGAACTATTCTAATGGGTGACGAGCAGTCCATCATGAAGTCCAGATCAGGGGTGGTAGAGAGGCATATGTTCTAAACAAGTCAATAATATATCAATTGATATTGATATATATATATGTGTGTGTATGTGTATATATATATATATATATATATTTATGTACATGTTTAACTATTTCAAAGGAGAAACTCCAAGGATAGGATAATCTTTCAGCCTACTTTTCTCGACGTTTCTAGTTTGTCAATTGCTGATGGTAGTTATTTTGTTTTGATTCTTAAGTTTACATGCACAGCAACAGATTTCTCATGTATCCTTAAGACAATAGTTCCTTCTGTGTTGGGGGTATTGCAGCAAAAGCAATCATAAATGCAGCAAGTGCATGGACCAACTCATTCATCAGAAAGTTGAAATCAATAAATACTGACTTTGATTCATCTCAAGAATTAATTTGAGTCCTTCCTCCCTTTGAAGATGAAACCCTTTGAAGATGTCAAGGAATGAGCCACCTACATGATGCTGAGGTAAGCATAATATGATACAATGCATTCAGTTTGAGAAAAAGGAGGATTTTGTTTTCCTTCATTTCCTTGGGTTGGCTTCATTGACCAAGTTCCTGCCATCTTCTTAGTAAGTGGTAACAATAACATGCACTGATATAGAGAACTCAATATCATACTGAGTTTTCCATGTAACTTTAATCTTAACTTGGGCTGCAACCATTCACAGTTTCTATGCCAACTGAGTCATACAATTTTCAATAAAAACATAAATGTTATTTGTGGGAATCTGTGTTGACCACTGAAATGGATAAAATTAAGGGTTAAGCTATCTTGTGGCCCAACCATGTCTGTATAAGTAACTGGCCTAACAGTTATTCATCTTACCTCTTTGCCAAATAGTACCTTAACACTATTACTCCAAGAGAAGAAATGCATTATAACAATTCAGGGAATGACTTATCCTGATGGGTGCAATTTTCTAAATGACTAAAATGTACTTATTTGACTACATATCTACAGATAGATAGAAATATACATATGCATATACATATATATATATATATCCATGTGGATGTATGAATATGTTCTTTTTCTGTGTGCTGTGCATACATCTCTGTTATAGGTTTATATATTTGTTTTATATTGTATTTGGTAATTAAAATTTATATTTTATGAGACTATCCCAACACATTTTTGAGGAAGCAATTATGGCTTATTGAGATCTGTAGATACTATAGCACTTAGCACAGTGCTTATGTATTATAAGTATTTGTTGCATTTCAATTTAACTGCTTGAAAACTTAGTAGTATTACTGAAAACACAAGGATGTGTGAAGTGACATTTCAGAAATAATTATGGTATGTGGTTCTTGTTTTAGAGGAATTCTTCACCAAATATTGTAAAACAATTCCTGCAAAATAACTTGTAATTATTTATTTTTATTATTATCACGCAGTAGCAAAAGAGACCCCCACAAATAGCCAACTGCCCAAAAGGATTTTAATTACCTAATAAGATGACATGCAGAAATCACAAGTATTGCCCAATCTGAGTTTTAAGGCCTTTGCTTGGAAGGAGGGGATAATTTAAAACAACAAATAATTTAATCAATTAATTAAATCCGAACATAGAAGGCAACCCTTCTGTGGAGTGGCATTTAAAAAGAAGATAGTTTAATAAAGGTTTTCTCCCACCTGGAGATCTTATAAAGACCTAGATTGCTATCCTGTACCCGCAAAGTCTTTGCTTCAGTAGGACTAGATAGGAGCTCAGGAACTAACACTTTTAAAAGGTGCCAAGGTGTTGCTAGTGTTGCTAATACAGAGATCTCCCTTTAAAAACGACAGCTCCTGATGTTTCATGTATTAGCATTCTTTCATTCAAGTTAGGTAACTCGCCTCCTTTGAACTTGAGAAAACTGACAGAGTTGAAATCCAATGATAATTTTTTTTATTTCATTTACAGAGTGCTTCTATGGGATATTTTATTCCCCATATTTATTGGAAAATTTATGTTTTTTGAAACCTTAAATCTCACTAAGAATATGTAAAGAAACCATGGAAAAAGAAAAAGTATTAAAATTCCCCTTCAAGAATTAAAATGTAACAAACAACATAAAAATGTTACTGATCTAGAGGAAAATGCTGGCTTACAGCAAGGGCAGGGAACACCATCGTGCAGAATCAATGCTTTAGGTCAACATTTCTAGAAATCAGGACAGGGCATCTAGGAGAGATGATGTCATATTGGTGTTAGCTTGGTGTCTTGTCATAAATTTGTGTTCATTGTCCCATGCACCTGCTAAAGGTGAGCATTATTTGTTTATTTTTATAAACAAATAATAACTTTACATATTATATACTTCACACACACCATAAAGATTCTGAAAAATATCACATTTAGAGGGTAAAATATGTTTTTTGATGGCCAATTACAACATGACTCATTAAACTAATTTAACTGTTATGAGAAAGCTGAACATTGCATTATTCACATGTTGACCATTAATGTGCACTAGCATTTTTCAGCATTTCAGTATCAGCTATAGGTTATACCTCCTTGTAAATACCTTAGTAGAAGTGATGCAAGAATCATGGGAAGGTTGTGAACTACTTTGACAGGAAATCAAAATCTGATTTTAAATTGTTTAATCATATTGCAAAGAAGTATCATTTTCAGTAGCAAGTAAAAATTGGGGCAAGTAGACAAAAATTTTGTACTACTTCAAGTTAAATGAGCTCATAGGAAGCTCTATATATCATTACAACCCAACTGAAGATACTCTGGAATACAAATAAAATCATGACTAATTTCAATTCAAAAGAAAATTTATTTTTCTACATCTGGAATATTTGCCATGAAACAGACAAATTCTGTTGAATACTGAAATTAATGCTTCTGGTGTTTTAAATGTTTATTTCAAAATGCTGAATTATATATATATATATTAAATATTTTATATTATCTTTCCATTTTAACTATTTTATTTGACATTTATTTTTTTCTCTCTTGTTTTGTATTATGAAATATGTTTAATGTTGAGATTATTTTGTATGTTATTTAAATATAAAATGCTATAATATATTGTTAATGAGAATATTAATAAACTATGCACTTATTGTGTCAATTTTGTTTTACAGGAAATTCATAAAACTATTGGTGTAAATATGCTACAGGAAATATTTACTGTTTTTGTTGTCACTTATTATTAATAAAATAAGCATCTGAAGCAACATAAAAATTATAAAATAATTTTGATACTTCCTACAAATGACCAGGAATTCCAATTTCTCATTTCCAAATTCAATGATTGATATCTGCCAGGAATTTGGAGATGGTACATTTGCAACAGTGAGAGACATACATTTTTAAGTTTCAAGTTTCACAAAATAGCAAACATGAGATTTATTTGGGCCACAACCTGACATCCCCTCTGCCCAAACCTGCAGACATCTTCACTCAGTGTGCAGTAAGCTCATTCCTGGAGCCATTCAGGATGAACACGCAAAGCCACTTGTCTCTTTCCTTTTCCTCATGCCCCACTCCCCTTTGGTAGGAAATCCTGTTGGCTCTTTCTTTCAGATACTTCCTGAATCTGGCCACCTCTCTACCACCTGGGGCCAAGCTGCCACAGTGCTCACTTGAACCACTCCAAAAGCTTTCTCATCTATCTTCCTACCTGTCATTTTCAACACAGCAGCCAAAGTGACCCCTTTAACACTCTTCTGCAGTATATCCCCAGTTGAGACCAAAATGCAAAATCCTTACAGAAGCCTTGTGAGGCCCTCCATGTTCGACGCCTATTAACTCTCTGCCCTTATCTCTGACCATTATCCCTTTTGCTCACTCTCTTTCTTGGACATGCCTGTCTCATTTTACCTTTGGGCCATTAAGTTTGCTATCTACCCTGCAACAGTTTCTTTAGATATTTTCCTTATTCACTCAGCTTATTGGTAAGCATAAGTGTCACCATATCAAATGATTGGAGAATATTAAGAAAGCACATTGATGTACAGCTAGCAGTAGATATCCCCTTCCTTTATTATTAGTTACTGTAATTAGATTTTGGGAATTGTGTACACTCTCTCATTCTTTTTCCCAAATTAAATAAATATTTGTTACATCAACCTATAGCCCTAATCTTACTGCTAAGATGGAATTTTCCAAGGGTTCTACAGCACATGTCCTTAAGTGTTATTCAATACTTCTCTGATTTTCTTAAATCTTGGAATATAATTTTTGTATTCTTTTCTCTTATATTTTATTTTATTTCTATTACACTGTGTTTGGGGCTAAATTTTGCCCCCTCAAAATTCATTGAAGGAGGATTGAAACCCTCACCACAGTGCCACAGAATGTGACATAGCATCTTTAAAAATTAACTAAGTTAAAATGAGGTTGTTGGTCTGGGCACTGATCCAGTAGGAATGGTACATGTATAAGGACACAGACCCACATAGAAGGAAGATTATGAAAAGACAAGAACAAGATGGCCATGTACAAGCCACAGAGGCCTCAAGAAATGACTCCACCAACACCGTGGTCTGGATCAAAACTATAAGGAAATCACTCTGTGTTGTGAAACTGCCTAGTCTATGATACATTTTATGGCTGCCCTAACAAACTAACATACCCTCAAACATTTCTGACTCTTAAACTATTTCCTAATGTATTGTGAAAGAGAAAGTCAAGTAAATAAACTGCTTGCTAAGATATTTATTAAGATGTATATTTTAGGTACTAGGGGGATCTGTTCTTCTAGCAGAGTGGCCATTAATGCTCTTTCCTACAGGTGTCCTGTTACACTTAAGGAAATGGAGGGATCATTTTTCTGCCTCCTTGATGATGGCAGAGAAAGCCATGTGACTTGTTTTGGCAATAGAATGTCAGTGCAAATGATGGGTGGCAATTAAAGCAAAAGTTTTTAGAATCTTTATACAGATTGTCATGTTTACTTTTGTCTGCCTTGGTAACTGCAGCATGAAGAGGGAGGGTGCCGAGGGCTGAGCTCCTGAGTGTAGGTGATGTGGCCAGCACTGGTATGAGAATGGATGAAAATCAAATCTGAGTTGTGTTAAAGCATTGAGATTTGGCAGTTTTTGTTACTGCAGAACAACTTAACCTATCCTGACATATACCTGATCTGAGGTATTTCTGTTAATTTTCTAGTTTTTGTCTGTGCTTGAGACACTGAAGTGATTATTATATTCTATATTACATTGTTATTCTTTTTCAGAGAATTATACATAGTTTTTCCAATAAGAATTCCAGGAATAATAAGTGGACTGGACTGCATTATGAACAAAAACACTTAGCCTATTGCTTAGAAGCCTCCTGTAATGATTTCAGTGATTACAAATACTCACTGACACACAGATCCACCAAGCAGTATTTCTATAAATGGTAGGAATTTCTGTGTTGCTGACAACATTTTCATTTCTTATTCATATAATTCAAACTCCCTTGTATTTTTCATAATTGAAAATTTCTTGAGGTGTCCTTAAGTGGCTCTCCGCTGTCTTGGTGCCATTATTTTGGTGGGTCATCATCCACAAGGAAACCCTCCTCAATCCCACTGTCTCATGGGTGTCTCAAGGGCACTTTGAAAGACAGAACAACCAGAACACTACAGAGCATATCCACATTCCAAATACTCTCACATTAAGAGATGAAAGGAAAAGACTCTAGAGTTGTCATACTCAATTTTGTAGGCTCTTGTGTATTCTGACTTAAAAATTCTCACCATTCTAGAAACATATGGATGGCTTTTATTTTGTTTTTTCCAAAGCAGGGTATTTTAGGAATCATTTCTGCCTTTCCTCCACCCCTGCCTTTGTCTGTCTTTATCATTTGGAGGCTATAGAGGAATCAAATTTTTCTTGAAAGATCTTTTATTAATATTATTTTGGCCATTACTTAAATGATTAAGTACTAAAGAGAGATAATCCTACCCAGAGACCATTTAATAAGAGGAAACCATGGTTATCATCAATTACCATTCACTGTCCATAAACATGAACCTGGACCAACAGTAGGGGAAAATATAAAGTTGGCAAATGATGTTTTGGCATCCTTCATCTGTTTCTTTTTTTATCCCATCAGCACTTGCTCTGGGATTTCTTATGTATCTTGGAGCACCAAAACTCCTATTACATCAATGATTTCATTTCCAGCCTAGACCCCTAAAGCACACTCAAAACTCAGCAAATACTGTCTTTTGTCTATCATTATCTTATTAGAGTGTCATTATGGAGCTATACTCAGAGCACTGTGGAATCCCTCTCTCTGAAACAGATTCTAGTTTCCTGGGAAAGCTATGATAGCCAGAATAGGCTTTAATGTGCAGCATGTTTCCTTAAATTCATGTGACTATCTTCTGGAAAACAAAGCATAGCATTTTGACAGGCTAACAGTTTTATATCAACTTCCAGTATTAGAGAATGGTGAGTCCTGGACAAACTTCTGGCTTAGGGTCAACACTCAAGCCTGTTTCTAGCTAGCATTACAATTGACTCCATCACAGATATTCCACTCTTCTCACCTGTATTGTAGCTTGAAGAACTTACCTAAGTTCCAGAGCCAAAATCTAAGCCAATCGCTGTAATCCTATCCCTGTTACAATGGCAATAAGCCAATCAGTGTAAGGATTTATTCATAACCATGCAAACGACCTAATTAAGGGCAATACATGAGGGAAGACATTTGCTGAGGTCTTATGGGGAAGGAGGTTCCTCCATTTATAAAAGACCTTTTATAAGGTTCTTAAAAATGCCCTGTTCCTGTAATCCCAGCAACTTGGGAGTCTGAGACAGGAGGATTGTGGGTTCAAAGCCATCCTCAGAGTTCCATGACAGAGTTCCTGTTGACCAGCAGGAGCACAGGCTAAGGCCCAGGACCACCTTCAGGGACCACTGCAGGAGCCCAGCCAAGGTCAGACCCCAGACTGCTAGCCGTTAGTCACAGGGGAACCCAGACCAAGGGGAAAGACTGCCTCTGGGGACACCTGCGGGAGACCTGGCCTAAGTGAGACTCAGTACTGCCCTTATTTCATCGCCAGAGTTCCTGCTTACTAGCAGGAGCACAGGTCAAGGCCCTGGACCACCGTCAGAGACCACCAAGGGAGCCCAGCCAAAGCCACTCCCACTGCCATCTTGAGTTACCTCCACTACTGCTGCCATACTGGCAGTAGTGTTCATCAGGGGACACCTACTGGGGACTGGAAGTGAACTCCAAGGTGAGATACAGGTAATTGTAGTGTTACTATGAGATTGTAGGATAGAAACCACAATACCTCAGATGAGCATTGCAATAAAATAAGATACATAATCAACATGAAAAAACAAGGGAAGAAAGTGCCCCAAATAAATCAAGATACTAAAATAATAGAATCCATTAACAGCACAGTTGATGAAATGTCAGAGAAAGAATTCAGAATGTACATAATTAAAATGATCAGCGAACTAAAGAATGACTTAAGCGAGCAAATACAGGCAAAAATTGATCACTTCAACAAGGAAATAAGAGAGCAAATAAAGGCAACCATTGATCATTCCAACAAAGAGATAAGAGAGCAAATAAAGGCAACCATCAATCACACCAACAAAAAAATAAAGGAGCAAATACAAGTAGCAAAAGATTACTTTAAGAAAGAGCTAGAGATTGTGAAAAAAAATGAGAAATTCTTGAAATGAAGGAAATAATAAACCAAATATAAAACTTGATAGAAAGCATAACCAGCAGACTAGATGACTTGGAAGACAGAACCTCAGATAATGAAGACAAAATATTCAATCTTGAAAATAAAGTTGACCATACAGTGAAGATGGTAAGAAATCATGAACAGAACATCCAAGAATTATGGGATAGCATCAAAAGACCAAATCTAAGATTTATCGGGATAGAAAGCACAGAATTTCAAACCAAAGGATAGCACAATCTCTTCAATGAAATTATATCAGAAAACTTTCCAAACACGAAAAATGAATTGGAAAATCAAATACAAGAGGATTACAGGACACCAAATATACATAAACACAAGAGATCTATACCAAGGTACATTATAATGAAAATGCCCAACATACAGAATAAGGATAGAATTTTAAATGCTGCAAGAGAGAGGAATCAGATTACATATAGAGGGAGACCAATTCAGATCTCAGCAGATTTTTCAACCCAGACCATAAAAGCCAGGAGATCATGGAACAACATACACCAAACTCTAAAAGAAAATGGATGCTAACCAAGAATCTTATATCCAGCAAAATTAAGCTTCAGATTTGATGATGAAATAAGAACCTTCCATGATGAACAAAAGTTAAAAGAATTTACAGCCAGAAAGTCTCACTACACAGAATTCCCAGCAAAATATTCTATGAGAAGGAAGTGATAACCAACAATGAAAATATACAAAGAGAGGAAATACACTTTAAAAAAAAGGCCAAACAAAGGGGAAACCAATTCAAGGTAGAAACCAAAAATAAACAAAATGATCAGGATTACAAATCATATTTCAAAAATAACCCTGAATGTGAATGGCCTAAATTCATCAATTAAAACACATAAACTGACAGACTGGATAAAAAAACCCAAAAGACTCAACAATGTGCTGCCTTCAAGAGACTCATCTCACAGGAAAAGACATCCACAGACTGAAAGTGAAAGGGTGGGAAAAAATGTATCACTCACATGGACCGTGTAAACAAGCAGGAGTTTCCCTCCTCATATCAAATAAAGTGGACTTCAAACCAAAGTTAGTAAAAAGGAATAAAGTAGGACATTTCATACTCTTTAAGGGAATTGTACATTAACAAGACATAACAATCATAAATATCTATGTCCCAAACAATGAGGCATCTATGTATATCAAACAAATCCTTCTCAACTACAAGAATCAAATAGACCACAACACAATATTTGTTGACTTTAACACAGCTCTCTCACCACTGGATAGATCTTCCAAACAAAAACTAAACAAAGAAACAAAGAAACTATAGAACTCAATAAAACAATCAATAATTTGGACTTAACAGACAATATATAGAGTATTCCATCCCTCAACGAGTGAATACACTTTTTTCTCAGCAGCACATGGATCCTTTTCCAAAATAGATCATATGTTATGGCACAAAGCCAATCTTAGCAAATACAAAAGAATAGAGATACTGTCGTGCATCCTATTTGACCATAAAGGAATAAAATTAGAAATCAATGACAGATTAAAAAATAGAAACTACTCCAACACCTAGAAGCTAAATAATATGTTATTGAATGATGCATGGATAATAGAAGACATCAGGGAAGAGATAAACAATTTCTTAGAGGTAAATGAAAACTCCAATACAACATATCAAAATCTCTAGGACACCATGAAGGCAGTGCTAAGAAGAAAGTTCATTGCATTAAGGTCATTCATTAAAAGGGGAAAAAGTCAACAAATAAATGAACTTGACTCTACATCCCTCAGCCCTAGAAAAAGAAGAACAAACCAACACCAAAAGAAGTAGAAGACAGAAAATAATTAAAATCAGGGCTGAAATCAAGGAAATTGCAACAAAAGAAACAATTGGAAAAATGGACCAAAAAATGCTGGTTCTTTGAAAAAATAAACAAAATTGACAAACCCTTTGCCACCCTAACAAAAAGGAGAGTGAAAACTCAAATTACTAAAATTCATGATGAAAAAGGAAATATCAGAACAGACACTACTGAATTATAGAGGATAATTAGAATCTACTTTGAAAATTTATATTCCAGTAAAATAGAAAACCCTGAAGATGACAAATTTCTAGAGGCATATGACCTACCCAAACTGAACCAAGAGGTCATACACAACTTAAACAGATCAATTTCAAGCAAGAAAATAGAAGATGCCATTAAAAGCCTGCCAACCAAGAAAAGCACAAGAGCAGACGGATTCTCAGCAGAATTCTATAAGACCTAAAAAGAAGAATTAATACCAATACTCCTCAAAATATTTCATGAAATAGAAAAGGAAGGAACCCTTCCAAACTCATTCTATAAGGCTAGTATCACCCTGATACCAAAACCAGAGACACATCAAAGAAAGAAAAGTTCAGAACAATATCATTGATGAACATAGATGCAAAATTCCCAATAAAATTTTGGCAAATCACATACAAAAACATATTAAAAAGATAGTGAACCATGACCAAGTGGGGTTCATTCCAGGGATGCAAGGTTGGTTCAACATACAGAAATCAATTAACGTAATCCATCACATCAATAGACTTAAAGATAAACATCTTGCAATTTTATCAATTGATACAGAGAAAGCATATGACAAAATACGTCACCCTTTTATGTTCAAAACACTAGAAAAAATAGGGATAGTAGGAACATACCTCAACTTTGTAAAAGCTATCTATGCTAAACCCAAGGCCAACATCATCCTAAATGGAGAAAAATTGGAAGCATTCCCTCTATAAACAGGACCAACACAGGGATGGCCTCTTTCACCACTGCTGTTCAACACAGTCCTTGAAACATTATCCAGAGCAATTAGATAAAGGAAATTAAAGGAATTTATTGGAAAAATTAAAGGAATTAAAGGAATTAATAGGAAAAGAACTCAAACTATCATTATTTGCCAATGCCATGATTCTATACTTAGAGGATCCAAACAATTCCACCAGAGAACTTCTAGAATTAATAAATGAATTCTGCAAAGTAGCAGGATATAAAATCAACACCCATAAATCAACACCCATAAATACAAATAAATTTGCATTTCTATACATCAGTGATAAATCCTCTGAAAGAGAAATTAGGAAAACTACCCCATTCACAATAGCCTCAAAAAACATAAAATACTTGGGAATCAATTTAACAAAAGAGGTGAAAGACCTCTACAATGCAAACTAAAAGACACTGAAGAAAGAAATTGAAGAAGAACTTAGAAGATGGGAAAATCTCCCATGCTCCTGGATAGGCAGAATCAATATTGTCAAAATGGCCATACTATCTAAAGTGCTATATAGATTCAATGCGATTCCAATTAAAATACCAACATAATTCCTTATAGACATAGAAAAGGCAATCATGAAATTCATTTGGAAGAATAACAGACCCAGAATAGCCAAAGCAATCCTTATCAAGAAGAGTGAAGCAGGAAGCATCACAATACCAGACCTTAAATTATACTACAAAGCTATAGTAACAAAAACAGCATGGTACTGGCACCCAAATAGACATGTAGACCAACAGTACAGAATAGAAGACACAGAGAAAACCCACTTAAATGCAGTTATCTGATACTAGACAAAGGTGTCAAACACGTACATTGGAGGAAAGATATCCTCTTCAACAAATGGTGCTGGGAAAACTGGAAATCTATATGCAGCAAAATGAAACTAAACCACTATCTCTCACCATGCTCAAAATTAAACTCAAAGTGGATCAAGTACCTGTGAATTAAACCAGAGACCATATGCCTAATAGAAGAAAAAGTAGGCCCAAATCTTCATCATGTCAGATTAGGACCTTACTTCCTTAACAGGTCTCCTATAGTGCAAGTAGTAAAATCAAGAATCAATAAATGGGATGGATTCAAACTAAAAAGCTTCTCAGCAAAAGAAACAATGAAGTGAACAGAGAGCCTACATTCCAGGAACAAATTTTTGCCACACACACATCAGTTACAGCACTAATCTCCAGGATATATAAAGAACACGAAAAACATAACATCAAAACAACAAACAACCCAATCAATAAATGGGCTAAGGAGTTAAACAGACACTTCTCAGAAGAAGATATACAATCAATCAACAGACATACGAAAAAATGTTCAACATCTCTAGCCATTAGAGAAATGCAAATCAAAACTACTCTAAGATTTCATTTCACGACATTCAGAATGACAATTATCAACAATACAAACAACGATAAGTGTCAGTGAGCTTGTGGGGGAAAAGATCCGCTCATACATTGCTGGTGGGCCTGCAAATTGGTGCAACCAAACTGGAAAGCAGCATGGAGCCACCATTTGACCCAGCTATCCCATTCCTCGGTCTATACCCAAAAGACTTAGAAAGAGCTTACTACAGTGATACAGCCACTTCAATGTTTATAGCAGCTCAATTCACAATAGCTAAACTGTGGAACCAACCTAGATGCCCTTCAATAGATGAACGGATAAAGAAACTGTGGTTTATATACACAATGGAATATTACTCAGCAATAAAAAATAAAATTATGGCATTGGCAGGTAAATAGATGTAGCTGGAGAACATCATGCTAAATGAAGTAAGCCAATCCCAAACAACCAAAGGCAGAATGTTTTCTCTGATAATTCAATTCTGATCCATAATGTAGAAGAGGACATGGGCAGAATGGAGGAACTTTGGTCAAAGAGGAGATAAGGGGGAGAAGGCATAGGGACAGTAAAGATGGTGGAATGAGATGGACATCATAGCCCTAGCTTCATGTATGACTGCATATATGATGTGATTCTACATCACTACAACCAGAGATATGAAAAGTTATGCTCCATCTGTGTACAATGAATCAAAATGCATTCTGCTATCATGTATACGTAAGTAGAAAAAATAAAAAATAAAAATTAAGTTAAATTAAATTTTTAAAAAAGCCAGCCTCAGCAATGGTAAGGTGCTAAGCAACTCAGTGAGACCCTGTCTCTAAATAAAATACAAAAATAGGACTGGGGATGTGGCTCAGTGGTTGAATGTCCCTGAGTTGAATTGCCAGTCCCACCCTCCTCCCAAAAAAAGGAAAAGAAAAGAAATGACCCATTCCTCTTCTCCAGAAAACATGAAGAAAAAGAAGCATGAAGAGGTACCACTCTTTTTGGAATCACAAGGAGGAACCTATCTGATGATGACTTTGATATCTGAAAGCAGAAAAAAAAAAAGAAAGAAAGAACGCTGGTCTTTTGTAACTCCATGTAGCCTCTGAAACAAACTCATCCAGTTGTTATGGTTTGGATTTGAAATGTCCCCCCTAAATTAATCTGTTAAGGGTTGATACCCAGGACAGCAGTGTTCACAGGCAGAGCCTTTGGGAGTTCATGGGATCATGAGGGTTCTGACCTCCTTGATGGATGAATGTGTTTATGGCTTCATAACTTAATGAATTATTTGAAGATTGTAAGCACTGTAGGATGCGGAACGTGAAGCAAGTAGTTAGAGCAGGTCATTGGCAGCACGCCATTGAAGGTTGTATTAGAACCCTGGCCTCTTCCTACATCTCTCTGTGCTTCCTTGCTTCAGTAGGTGAGCCTTTGTCTCCCACACCCTCCCTGCTATGATGTTCTGCCTTGCCTTAGCCCCTAAGTAGTGGGCTAAGTGATGAAGCACTGAAACTTCTGAAACAGCAAGTCAAAGTAAGTCTTTCTTCCTTTAAATTGGTTTCCTTAGGTATTTTGTAACAGTGACACAAAGCTAACAGCTCACACATCTGTAGTTTATGTGTCCTCTGCATTTCATTTGATTCAATGAGATCTTCAAATCTGCTTTATTTAACAATTTTATTTTTTCTAACAAAACAAATATTCCAACCAAAATATTCCTTCACTGTTAAACCCCTAAGAATAAGAGTTTCTAGATACTTTTAAAAAGATCCACATATGCCCAGTACCCAGGTGATGAATAATATGATGTGTTTATGTAAAAGTTATATCTTTTTGTCAAATTAGCTAATGTTAAAACTACTTTTTTTTGAAAGCTATGCATTTATTTTTTTAAAACAGTAATTCCATAACATTTTTTTAAAACTACTTTTAAAGTTCTCTCTCCACATTGAATAAAAGTAATGCTGATAACCATGATTAAATTCATATTTTCTTCAATACTAATGTTTCATCATATATATGTGTGTGTGTGTGTGTGTGTGTGTGCGTGTGTGTATGTGTGTAAATATATATATATATATATATATATATATATATATATATATATATATATATATATATATATATAATTAAACCCTGGTATTAACTAAGAATAGAAATAAAGGTATAAATGGTAATGAAGTGCAAAAGAAAAATGACTATATGCACTTAGGGGACTAGTATATAGATCATGAGAATACAAGAAAATATAAGTTACAGAAGTTTTGGAGTTATTTAAACTGATTTTATATGTTTACTTATGGTTACCTTCAAAATTCTCTTTGCTCTACTTTTATTCATTTTTAATAAAATAGAAACATCCTCTATGCCAAATAAGTGCATTAATTCTTTGTTATTAAAATAAAGATCATTAATTTTGTTATATGCTGTTGGGTATAAGTAAATGCCTGAGACGTGAGGAAGGAAGATTATAATATGTGTAATTTGAGAGTAAGTTTAAACATATGTATTTTGGGAGACACATAGAGACCATAGCACTCGACCCATGGATTCTAAATGATTAGCTTTCTCACATGCAAAATATATTCATTTCATTCCAATGGTCCCAAAATTATTAACTAGTTCCAGCACAGTCTAAAATCCAGAGTCTCATTTTAATCAAACATGGATAAGACTCAAGATAGCATTGCTCTTCATGTGTAAATCTGTGAAAACAAACAAGTTATTCACTTTCAAAATACAATGGCTAGCAGGCATAGGATAGACATTTTTATGCCAGAGGGTGTAACAGGAAAGACAAAAATATCACAGGCTCAGAGTGGATCCAAGACCTAACAAAGAAAACAACCTTAAATCTTGAGGCTTATAAAAAATCTTTGAGAAATTAAAGCCAGCGCCTTATAGAGATACCTACATTCCATGTTTA
Organism: Geosciurus inauris; assembly: GCA_004024805.1. Classification (NCBI taxonomy): domain Eukaryota; kingdom Metazoa; phylum Chordata; class Mammalia; order Rodentia; family Sciuridae; genus Geosciurus; species Geosciurus inauris. The sequence goes on along the minus strand of PVHX01017421.1, from coordinate 7,495 downwards.
TCATAGTACAATTTATAACAGTCATGTTATAGACTCAGCCTCGGGGCCCACATGCTGTTATTGTAGACTGGCTGGGGTGGTCCTTTCTCCATGACTCCACTAGGCATCAACAAATGAATGAATATGAAAAATGTGGTACACATACACAGCAGAGAATATTCAGCAATAGAAAGAATAAAATCAGATCATTTGCTGCAGAGTGGATGATCTGGAGATCATTATGGTGAGTGAAATAAGACAAGTACTACATATATGTTTTCCTTCACATGTGGAAGAATAATGAAGAAAGAAAGAAAGAAATGGCATGGACATAGCAGGGAGACTATTAGGAAAGAAGAAAGGGATCAGGGAAATGAATAAGGCAAGGACAGGAGAGGGTAGTGGAGGATCAATGGTATATGCTTAAATGAATATGACACAATAAAATCCATCATTCTGTATAATTAAAATTCTCTAAAAATAGTCTTTTGCTCCATGATCTTCTGGACACAGTCCAACAGGAATCAAGCACCCAATGTCCTAGACACACTGGGAGAGAAGTCAAGATCACGTGCCTTGCTGGGCACCTCACACAGTGGCTCTCACAGATTGGAGTCTGGTGTCTACAGTCCTCGCAGGCTGACATTTTATGCTGGTGACTCTATAATTATTTCATCTCAAGGGCAGGCCAGCCTCACAGCACATCTACACTTTGCCTTCATGAGGACTCTGTGATGGCCCCAATGCCACAGCTCCACTGGCTCTTAATAAGAATGTGAAGAATTCTACATATAAACTTGATGGGTGATATACTAAGGCTATGGTGTTATTTTTATCCAATATGTGCAGGGGGAAAAAAAGAAGAATTGAATTGGGAAAAGATAAATTTTGTTAATTCAGAACCTTGCAGGGTTGGAAAAAAGAACTTGCGGATTACCTCCAAACAGCACAAGTGTAAAGATCAGGAAAAAAAAATGCTCATTAAAATATTCAAGTGATTAAAAGCTCTCAGGACAAAGATTAGACTGATTGTGGTGTTTTTCATTGATATACATTAACTCAATGAGAAGACTGAATTCAGTGAGACCTGCCACAAAAGCTCTACAATTCCCAAATAATTCATATTAAATCAAGAGAAAAGGGTCTATAATTGAAAAAATTAAGAAATATTGCTGACATGAAAATATTGTTTTAAAATGCCCTGTAGTCCTTACTCTTGTCCCATGGAACTGACTTCAATCAAATAGAAAAGAAGCTAAGACTTTTAGAAAGTTGTACTGTCAATGAAACCATAAGCATAGATTGAAATAGTCCATGGTTATTAAGTCTCATGTTATACTTGGGCAACAAACTCTCATCAGCACAAAAAGAGATGTGCATCCCTTTAAGAGATCTTTTTTCCCAGAATCCACTCCTGAGGACCCAAGAGGATAAGTGGGAAAGAATACTGGCTGGAAGGTAGATCCAGACGTCACAGTAAACAATGGGTTTGGGACCTTCTTCCAGATGTTAGAATCAGGAACTAATCAAAGAACATTCTCCTCCAGTATCTTCCTAATAGGAAGAATTGCTAGAGATTAGTGATTGTTGTGTGTCTTTCATTCTTCCCCTTTCTGAATGTATTTATGTCTGGTATCCTTTTCTTACTCTTCTAATGTGTACTGGCCGAATGGTGACAAAGATAATAGGTTTCATTATTTTATAGACTGCTGGTCCAACAAGAGCTACATTCAAATTTGACAGTAGAAACTGTTGTTTCTACCACCTGGAGATCTTAGGGTTGACTTAGATGTGGTAATAGCACATTCTAGTATTCTTCCTTAGAGGAGGGGTTGGCTGTATGTTCTATGTGGGAGAAGGGAGCAATTAGATATCATGTATGCAGATCAGAAAACTGTGTCAGAAACAGTAATGCTTACCAAATATCTTATGAACTTCCATACATTTTCCAGATCCATTAGAATTAGGTAAGATCATGTGACTTGCTTGGCTCACAGAAGAAATACATTTCTCTTCTAGGACAAAGCAGCAGATTACTAGAACAAGATGGCATGGTGTTTCCTTTTTAGAGATTAAGAAGGCCTTCCTTTGACTTGGTGAAACCTTAGGATCAAAGCACTCATCACATGGAAGACACATACTTTTGCTGTAGAAAGTCAGGTTAAAATTATTGGGATCTACCATGTTTTTCGCCTGAGCTTAAAGCAAACTGTCATTGCATTAAGCCACAGAACTTTAGTGTCTTGTGTTACAATAACTTCCTTTCTACATACTTTTTATTATGTCATCATTGGCCTACCCAGCATTGCCCTACAAAAATATAAGGATGAGACCCACTAGTAGCTATGTTAGTCAACTTTCCATTACTATGACAAAATGTATGAGATAATCAACTTAAAGAGAAAAAGATTTATTTTGACTCACAATTTCAGAAGTTCCATTCCATGGTGACTTCTCTCCATTGTTTCTGGTCCTGTGGTAAGGCAGAACATCATGGTGAGGAGAGTTTGGTGGAGCAAATGGGAAGAGAAGAGAAAAGAGAGAGAGACTAGAGACAAACTATATTCTTCAAAGGCATATCCTCAGTAAACCACTTCTTTCAACTAAGCCCCACTTCCTATAGTTTTTAGCATTTCCCAGTACTGTCCCAAATGTCAACATTTTAGATCCAAATTATAACAGTAGCCAAATTTTAAAAGTATGAGAATCAGGTGAGATTAATTTTAATGATATATTTTGTTCAACTCAACAGATCCAAATACAATTAATATAAAAATTAATGGTATATTTTATATATATTGTACAAGTCTTAGAAATCATATCATAATTCAGACTGATCACGTTTCAGTTGGTCATCTTGGAGGGTGTTTTGGGATGAAGTCAGCATTTAAATCGTTGAGCTTTGAACAAGCAAATTTCCCTCATAGACCAGAAGGAATTTTCCAGAATGAATTATAGTTAAGATTTTAAATTAATTTGAGATTACACCCATAGGATTGGGGAAAGATAGAAGTGAGGGGAATTCTTTCTTCAAATACGGTCTCACAGACAGAATTTCATTAGTTGCTAAAATCTACATTTCAGTGTCTCATAACTGAAGCTGTAATTTGAAAAGCTGCCATGAATGTTTTCCTATTCTCTCTTTTACAGTTACAGTGCTATGACCTTGAAACCAGAAGTTCAGTGCAACTCTCTTGTATCTATCTATTCTACCAGTCTCTTAATAGTTTTCTAAGTAGTTAATTCCTTTCTGCATGACATCCCTCCTGAGACTTACTTTTCCTACATTAAGCCTGAATGAAAGAATAAAGTGTTCTTTTTAATGAATTGTTAGATTTTAAAAAATCAGGATTAATTATGGTACATGCTAAACTACTATAAGAAAGAGAAACTAAAATATAGTTATATAAATAAAATAAAAATATATTTCTCCTTTGTATGTCTAGACATACATAGACCTTTTAATTATTCTAGACATATATTGCTTAAAATGAGCATTTGACTTGTAAATGGGTATAGATTATTTTATTATGTTAATTGCTGTCAAATCTCAGGCATCAGGAAGACAGTGGCTCTTACTGAAGAGTTTGTGTTAACAACTTTAGGATTAGTTGGAAGCTGCCCACAGGAATATTGCACAGGAAGGTTGACCCCTGTGGATCTGGAAAGGGTTTTCAATGTTATGTTAATATATTAAACCAAACTATAGGATTAAAATTAGAGTAAGGAGGAGAGCATTTTTGTTCTTTTCTTTATTTTATTACTACTGCAATTGTTATCTGTAAATGGAATTTTTTCGATCATGAAATGTGACACATACAGTCATGCCAGGATATTTTATTAGCCAGAGTATTTTGGTTGCATATTTTAAAGCCAACATATAAATTGATTTAAAAAATTTACTCATTCAAAAAACTAAAATTTTGAGAAGCAGATTAGTTTACAAGCAAAGCTAGGTCCAGGACCTCAAATATTGTCATAAGGACCCAGCTTTATTCTTTCCACTTTAGTTTTTTAATTCTTTTCTGAGTCCATAATAAGTTACTATCTCCTAAGTTACTATCTCCTGTTGGTAGCAAGGTGGCAGGAAGCAATGCCATCATCTTAGCTGTTCTAAAAGGAAAAACATCTCTTTTCCAATATAAATACAATAAGAGTTCCTGAAACTCACAGGAATTGATTTAAATATGTCACACACTCATCCCAATGTAACATCCCAGGCAGGACAGTTAATACTCTGATTTGGTGATATTTACACTTTGAAGAGGAAGATGAAATCAACTCTAACAAAACACATGGAATGACTTTGGGCAGTAAAAATCAGTAGGCTCTTGCTAGAAAAAGGAGGTACACATATGAAGCATGCAATTATTTTTTCAAGTTAATCTTAATATAGGTAACATACTTAAAAATATAAACCCTTTACCTATAAGGTATATCTTGTAGACTTAATGCTATATTTTATTTTTAGCATCAAATTTGGTAACCTTATTTGATAATAACTATTCTCTATCAAATGCAGAAGATATACCTAATAGATGCATAATAAACATTTCTTAAGTACATAAGTTAATTTATATTGGAAAAGTTTATCAGATATATATTTCCATATTTTAAAAATTCCTCAAAATATTATACCTTAAAACAATAGCTATAAATGTTTTCATGTTTCATATTTCTGTGGGTCAGCAATTTGGTCAGGGCTCAGGAGGTATGTCTCATCTCTATGGTCAATTGGGCTCATTCATGCATTTGTAGTCAGTTTTAAAATGTCAAGTTTCAACCGATATGAAATATTTCTGACTTATCCCAGGAAACCTTAATCACACCTTTGGAGGTTGTCAGAATAAAGAGGGATCACTGGACTGTATATCTGCCATAAGCCTGTAGACTGATCACAGACTTTCTCCTAGTACAATTTTGATCAAAAACATCAAGACAAGAAAAGCCCCAGGGCCAAGCATTTTAAAGCCACTTCTTATATAATATTTGCTAATATACCATTGATAAATATAAGCCACAAGGAGTAGAGAAATAGATCCTACTGTCTTCATAAGAGGAGCTGAAAAATACTAAGACATTTTCACTTTTCAATTTACCATAGTTCCAATTTTGACCACAATTATTTTCATTCCTGCTACCTGAAAAATAATGCATCTCCCCAATAACTCCCAATAAAATCTTAATAAATTTTAATATCAGGCTCAAAACTTAACATCTTATGATTTGTAGCTGGTCTAAGATAAATATATCTCTTATGACTCATTTCCTATTGATTTGGTGACATGTGAATTAAAAAGATAGATTACCCTGAATGTGTTGACAGAATACTAGATTTTTCCCATTGCGAGGCAAAAAGTATAGAAGGCACTGGTTCATAGCAATTCTGAAATTTAGCCAGGCGTATGATGTCCGTTCACATTGCTCTGTAAACACAACATTTTTCTTGTTTGGAGATGGATTTTGTTCCCTCCTAGAGATTCCTAAGCCTGTTTTTCTCCAAAGTTCTTGACTCTGCCTTCCAAATCATTCGTCCTTTTAGAAAAGAATGTAAGAATTTGCTTAGCCTATTTTCTATCTTTATCAAGTTAGGGGCCAAAAATACTTTTTAATTTGAACTAACTCTCTCACTTTTAGTAAAATTGACAGTAATTTGACAAATACTGTTCTGTTTCAGATTCTATTGATTTGCTATGAATTCACAGACACCAGAGCTACATTTGTTAAACCAAGTCATGTGGGCAAATTCATACTCAAAAGGTGGGAAAAATAGTTTCCATCTCTTGTGGAAGGAGTTAGAAGATACAATCACCTTTTCTTTAAATTAGTCATATATTGGGAGATTTTAACATTCAGTAGGAAATTCTTACATTTGCCTACCATAAGTAAAAAAGCTATTTTGTAATATAAGTTCCTGATTTTTATCCACATTGACTTTTTCCCAAACTTAATTCACATGAGCAGGTAGTGTTCAATTGAGACCAATAAAGAATAAAATAAATAGAGAATATGTAAAAGGCTTAGATATGACATGAGATTCATAAATGAAGAAACAATTTCTTTTTTTTGTTTTATTTAGGCTTACATGTTAACAGTGTAAATTGTTTCATTGTACATAGATAGAGGATAACATATCAATTCTCTAGTTGTAAGTTGTATAGAATCACAACATATATGCAGTCATACATAAAGTTAGGGCTATGATGACCATCATATTCCATCACCCTTGCTGTCCCCATGCCCCTCCCCCCTTATACCCCTGTGAACAGAGATCCACCACTGTTCCCATGTCCTTCCCCACATTATGGATCAGCATCCACTTATCAACGAGTACATTCGGCATTTGGTTTTCTGAGATTGGCTTACTTCACTTAGCATGATATTCTCCAATTCTCCACTTACCTACAAATGCCATAATTTTATTCTCTCTTATTGCTGAGTAATATTCCATTGTGTATATAATACCACATTTTCTTTATCCAGTCATCTATCGAAGGGCATCTAGGTTGGTTCCACAATTTAGCTATTGTGAATTGAGATGCTATAAACATTGAAGTGGCTGCAGCACTGTACTACGCTGTTTTTAAGTCTTTTGGGTATAGATCTAGGAGTGGGATAGCAGGCTCAAATGGTGGTTCCATTCCAAGTTTTCTAAGGAATCTCCATACTGCTTTCCAGATTGGTTGTACCAATTTGCAGTTCCACCAGCAATGTATGAGCGTGCCTTTTTCCCCACAACCTCGCCAATACTTATTGTTGTTTATATTCTTGATAATTGCCATTCTGACTGGCGTGAGATGGAATCTTAGGGTAGTTTTGATTTGCATTTCTCTGATTGCTAAAGATGTTGAACATTTTTTCATATGTCTGTTGATGGATTGTATACCTTCTTCTGTGAAGTTTGTGTTCAGCTCTTTGGCCCATTTATTGATTGGGTTGTTAGTTTTTTTGGTGTTAAGTTTTTTGAGTTCTTTATATATCCTGGAGATGAGTGCTCTATCAGATGGGTGTGTGGCAAAGATTTGTTCCCAAGATGTCGGCTCTCTGTTAACTTCATTGATTATTTCTTTTGCTGAGAAGAAGCATTTTAGTTTGAATCCATCCCATTTGTTGATTCTTGATTTTACTTCTTGTGCTATAGGAGTCTTGTTAAGGAAGTAGGGTCCTAATCCGACATGATGAAGATTTGGGCCTATTTTTTCTTCTATTAGACGTTGGGTTTCTGGTCTGATTCCCAGGTCCTTGATCCACTTTGAGTTGAATTTTTGCATGGTGAGAGATGGGGGTTTAGTTTCATTTTGCTGCATATGGATTTCTAGTTTTCCCAGCACCATTTGTTGAAGAGGCTATCTTTTCTCCAGTGTACGTGTTTGGCTCCTTTATCTAGTATAAGGTAACTGTATGTAAGTGGGTTTGTCTCTGTGTCTTCTATTCTATACCATTGGTCTACATGTCTATTTTGATGCCAGTACCATGCCGTTTTTGTTACTATAGCTTTGTAGTATAATCTGAAGTC